>JADRCD010029330.1:0-12166 GCA_019843815.1 Montemys delectorum
CATGGCTTATTTTAGACCTACAAGTATCCAGGGTTGAGGAAACAGAACAGGCTAGATAAAATCCAGCAGCTCTGAAATAATCATTCTGATGAAGAGAAGGTCATTTTTAAAGCAATGCACATTTAAAGTAGATTCCAAAACTGGTTCTAACAAATAAAAGTATTCTATAATCCATAATGAATTGCACATTTAAAAGGATAATTATTATTCAATACCCAAATATTATCTTCTTCTATGCGTTTTACTAAGTAGCATATGAAACCTACAATTGATTAGGATAACATATTCTAAGCTTAGGTTTTAATGTTTTTCTAATATTGGAAAACTATAACATGCTTTTATTCACATAATTTCCCAGTAACTAGTTAAGATATTTTCTACTTTATTGATGCTCCATATGGGAAGGGAATAACTGGTGACTGAAGATTGCACATTTGAGAAGAAGAAACAGACATTTTTAAACATATATACTATATAGGCAAAAAGATATTAAATTTACATGTATGTTAAATATCCTATATGATCTATGAGAATATACATATCAATATGCATTTAGGCTCACATGCCTGGATGATTACTTTTTATAGCAGAGATGCACATAGAAAGGCTGGTAGTTACTAAGTCTTCAACTAAGATAATGGTTCTGCTTTGTAAGACATTGACTATGATTAGGGTGCATCACCCTGCTCAGTATACTCTGGGAGCTCAATAAAAACTTGTGGAATTAAATTACAGAAAACACTGAGAAGTTTTCATCTGGAATAGTCCTTTTGGATATTTAATACAACAATAGATTTTGTCCTTTCTGAAGACCAAGACCTCAAGGACAGAGTTTGGGTAAAACAAATGTGGTTTTTTGTTTTTGTTTTTGTTTTTTAAAAGCATTATTATAGACTCGAATGGGTTCAGTGCAGTTTGCTGCTTCTCTGAATCTGTTAGGTGTAATTACTGACATGAGTCCAAATGCCTTCGACTGAACAGAGAGCCAAATTAACCACAATGTGGGTATATAACAGCTGTTATTATTCATTTCATACTTTTCTGCAATAAGAATGAAACTATTAAAATATGGAGCAAACTTATATCTCTAATAAATGATTAGGCCTCCTACAATATGTTTTGGCCATTTCTTATGTAGCAAATTTTATTGTTTTTACCCACCTGCTTCAATATTCTTATAGTTTTCTTCCTACTAAAGACACATAAGACATACACAGCAACACACATATACTGTAAAGAAAAGCCAAATTTGTAATTGCCAATGCATCTCCTATATAGAAATGATGAAATCTTGCTAAATGCTCTCACCACATGGAAGATAGCTCTTACAGTTTTTATGAATCTGAGATTCTGCATTTAGAATGTAAGAAAGCTTAATGAGACCTAAGTAAATTACCTATCTTGTTTCACATATTTATTTTTGTCTTCCCATTTAAAAGAATATTTTTAGTAGATGTAGAAACTCGTTTTCTCCTAGAGCTGATAGAATGAGAGTCTAGTGCTTATTTCCATTGAACTGACACCATGCCTGCAATTACTGTCGTATGAGGTCAGAAAAAAAAATCACGAATGATAAGTTTCCAAAACATACTACAGGAAGACATACTTAGAATCTTATAATCTAGACTATATCCTGGAAGTAGTTTATATTAAGTATACTCTCGTATACTTATGTGGTCACTAATATTCTTAACAATGGCTCACTAGAGACCAGAATAAGATACGAGTTACCTATAATTAAGTGGATATCATGCGTTATTTGCCCCAAATTATATTTGACTAAAACAGAGTGTACATTTTTACTTGTGTAAGGAGATCTTCGGAGTGAGATGAGGATTGTGTATTGATAAGAGTTTAGAAAGACAATGCACGATAAAGACTCGTCGTGTTTACATGGCCTTTGTGTAAGTCATAAAATCAGATGAATCAAAACATCTTGCATTCTAGGCCAGCCATTTAAATGTCAATAGTCACCTTCATATATTCACTAAAACTAATTTTATTATTCATTTATTATTAAATCATTATTTAATGTCAATTGTATTCTAGGCAAGTGCTCAGAGATTTGTATATGTCCTCTCATTTACTTCATGTGAAAATTCCATGAAATAGATGTCATTACTTTCACTGTCTTTTAGATGAGGAAGCTGAGGATCAGTAAGGTTAGGTGAACTCTGAAGGATACCCTGTATATGGAACATTTAGGTTTGTCTGGCTTCAACAATACAAAAGTAAACTATTTTCAATTGCAGGTGAAGTCAATGATGAGACATCTGCCTGAAATCATATGTCATTAAGAGGTTTATCACCAAGTTATAAGTGATTACTACAGTGGGAGTAACTTTTTGCATTTCAACACGTTAACAGTGTTTTGATTTAAAATTGCAAAAAAAATTGTTTATGAAGTGAATGACAACAACATGGCATGCATGATGTTTTCTTAAAATGGATCCTAAATTTTTTCGTTCAAAACATACAGTCAAATGCCACGGAAATGGCTTAGTTGTTAAGAGTGCTTCCTGTATAAGCATGAGGAACAGAGATCAAATCCCCATTATCCTTGTTGAAAATGAAAAAGCCCCATATGCTGTGTAAGGGGGAAGCAGTATGCTTTCTGGGGGGCTGATCCTAAACCTGGAGCTAGGTTTAGGATTCCCTGTCTTAAGGGAAGAAGGTGGAGTGTGACAGCAGTACAGTCAACATTTTCCACTGGCTCCACCTGTTCATGGATGTCCTCATGGTACACATTGTGCCATATGGTCCATGTGGTACCTTATTGTGCTAAAAACTCCAAACCTGTGCAAAATTTACTGTATTGAATAATTTTGAGAAATCAAGCCCCAAGTATCCATTGAAAAATTCCAATCTAGAGAACAAAGAGAAAACAATCTGATTTTGAGCAAATATAGATCCCCTTACATGTTTGGTAATATAGGGAACAAAGTAGTTTAAATAAGTAGGGCATCATCCAGATTTTCCTCATGTCTTCACAGAGAAGGCTTTACCAAGTATATGAACTCACTTAACATTGCATTAACATCTATGAAGAATTCATTAGCATATGCAAAATATGCAAAAATGGTGGTATGAGTTACTTCAGTAATTTATATTATCAGAGATGCTTAAATACTATTGGAATCAGTTCCATCATTTGTAGTATTTTGCATCTGTAGTTTGGGTTATTATCATTTAAGTTGTGGACTCTGACATCAGGAAACAAAGTATTAAGCTATTCTCTCATTTAAGAAAAATGCATGAGCTGGGAAGTGGTGGTGCACATCTTTAACCCCAGCACTTGGGAGGCAGAGGCAGGCAGATTTCTGAGTTTGAGGCCAAGAGTGAGTTCCAGGACAGCCAAGGCTACACAGAGAAATCCTGTCTGGGAAAACAACAAAAACAAACAAACAAACAAACAAAGATTATGGTAAAATGTATTTATTCACTAGTTTTGTTTTCTGAGTTAGCTAACTCTTTCTAGTTCAGGCTACTTTAAACTTGCTTCTGCCTCACAAATGCTGTGATTTCAGGTTTGTTACACCTTGCTCAAGTCAAGAAATAATTATCTTAAATCTTATAAATAGATTGCTATCAACTGTTTTTCTAGGAATTACTACTTTGTTAAGTAGAGTTGAAGTTTATTATGAAAAAGGTTTCACATAAATCTAAGAACAGACATTTAGAGAGGGGGATGGAGACGGACGAGAAAGAGAAGGACTGTAGAGAGAATATCTTATGTGTGTATGGGTGTGGCGCCCACCAATAATAAATCTGATAGCCTATGGCTTAGGCAGGAAATAGAAGGGGGGCATCTAGGAAGCAGAGAGAATTCTGGGATAGAGCCAGAAAGGAAAATACACCCAGGAAGACAAGAAGAGACGGACACATGGTACCTGAGCACAGGTAACCAGTCACATGGCAAAATGAAGATTAAAATAAATAGGTTATCTTAAATTATGATTCTAGTAAGAGAAGAGCCTAGCTATTTGGCCAAGGTATTTGTAAATATATTTTGAGTGAGTCTTATTTCTGGGATCATGGGGCTGGAAGGAAGAACGGGTCCCAACATCTACAATGGACAGCAGTACATGATCTAGGTTAGGACAGACTTCCTAGAGAATGTGCCTGTGTATAGCATTAACATGCTAAGAGATAAGTATCAAAACTTGCTATTATAGTCTATGAAGACTGATTTATCCTCATTATTTATCATTGCACTAAAAGAAACAGATAATTCTAGCTTCCATATGATATTATATAAAGAATAACAAAACCATTCCTGATTAAATAATATTTGATCAGAATCACAGTTGTAGTTTGCAATTTAAGAACATCAATTTTTTATGTATTCTTTTCCTATTGCTTTATGCAAGTCATTGCAGGTAATTTGCTGACTCCCATAAACATGAAAAGAAAGAGATTTATTTACAAATATTTGGTAAGCTTTCTTTCTCTCCCTACATAACCAATTAATGGTTCCTAAGTTAGTTATCATTTATATCAACATAAGCACAGGTTGGAGAATGTAAATTATTCTCAGCACTTTATGTAGTTCGTATACTGTGCACATTTCAAGCACATTTATTGATTTAGCATAATTTTTGCTGCATGTAAATTAGCTTTCTCCATTTTACATTCAAATAAATACTATATTACTGTGCATGCTCTAATTATGATTATTTGGGAAATGGTGCAGTAAGTGTTAGTTGGATGAATGAAATAACCTAATATGCTAAAAGACATCAATATATAATTATCTATTGGTAAAACTGTGCAGTTGTGAAAAAAATAATCCTTTTCTCTCTGGTAAATCTGTGGCTTGCAACTCACATTGTCTCTCTTCATTCCTTCATGACATTTTTCCTTCCTGCTAGTACCGTCTTAAACTGCCACAGCTTTAAAAGCCTTTGAAGAAAGAATCAGCTGCTAGCTAACTCCTTTTTCTTCACCTTTCACTGTTCTTTCCCAGCTATGTCCTTCTCATAGTCACCTCTTCTTTCTTGTACTTCAGGTTTACTACCTCAGCAATCCCTGAAAGAATTCCTTCAATAACCTGGGCTCTCCTCCCTCATCATGCCATAACTCTTGAGACTCACTTCCAAGGACTCTCATAGACTGGCTCTATGTTCTCTCTCTCCCGGTTCTCCAAACCCAACTTTCTTCCTAACCACAGTAACATCAGAAAATATCGACTTAGCATGAAAGCACTAGAGATCGAGAATATGTCAAAAGACATCATTATGTATTAGGTGTGTATGCTCAAGTACAAACTGTTCCCACCTCACAGTTAGTACTCACAATAACGAAAAAAAATTACTGTTTTTTTCATATTATATGAATAACTATTCATATTATAAATGAAGAAAGTCAGACACAGAAAGCCTCAATATACTGACAGAGATTATAGCCTAGGAAATTATGGAGGCAGAACTTGAATTTAGGACTTCATCCTCTTCATCATTTTGTTGAATTTTCCCATGGTCCATTAAACATAGTTTACCTCAGGCCTGTTACCAGATGTGCTGTTATGTAGCTCTGGTGATATTATTTATCAAAATTTGACCCATTTTTCAAGGAGTAGCTCAAATAATATGCACAGAAACTACTCTTAGCCTTCTCTATGAAGAGTTGACATTTTGCCAAACTAAATTGATTTTTCCCTTTGGATAGGCCTACAAAGCAAATAATCTCTATCATGTATTGGCACACAATTTACTAGTTGCTGGTTCAGCTTTATTAAATCTCTTTGACAAAACTGAAAATGTCTTGAAGGTGAGAATGATTTCTTGAGCATTTTCTGCATTCTTCAACAAGTATTAAATGACTCATCGGTATCAAGAGTGTTACTATACTTATCTCCTTTAATCTTTTTGAAAACTACACAAGATAAATGTCATTGCCCTACCGAAGCATGAATGGATACAGGAAAAGGACCAGTGCATAAAGCTAGGTGGTGGAGCTAAAATGAACTCCTTCTTTAACAGAGCAATTGCTTTTTAATCACACTCACAAATTATGGCCTACTTTGCACTAAATACCTATTTTCTCATTTACAGTAAGAATATAGTTTCCTGTTATCACTTTTGCCTTCTGATCCATAGGTTTCTAAAAACTGAGATTTGATCCATGACATTTTAATGGTTTTATCTTGAATATTAGCATTTATTTGTTTAGATTTTGTTATATCTTTATTTTTGAGCTCAGTTGATTATATCTAGATTTCAGATATAATCTTTTACATTATAATTATTCTGTTATTTTTGAATAATTACATCACAATATGCTTCTCTATCGTAAGGGTATATAATTTTGCAGGGCAGATAATTGTTTCATTGCTATTATCTACTTGTTTTTCTATAATAGTTTGACATTTTCTTAAATTGACACAAACTAGAAACTGTTAACAAGTACGTGTAGTTTTAGTTAAATTTTAAAAGATTTTTAATTTTTATTAATTTTGTGGTACTGGAAATAGAACATAGGCCTTGCATGTGGGAGGCAAGGATTTGGCTATATACCCTATTCCTCAGTTATTATTTTAACTGTATATATTTACAGGGCACATTGTGATAATTACATATATATGCAATTCCTAATGATCAAATCAGAGTAATTGGCATAAGCAGTTTTACCATTTTTGATTAATGGTTGAAATTATACATATTTATGTGGTACACTGAGCTCTATCTTGAGATATGACTATATTCTTTTTCCTTTCCTTTTTTTTTATTCTTAAAACTTAAATTGTATTACATAATCTTTCAGGGATGTCTTTTTGTAACTTATTCTGAGGTATGAACACAGTACTCATGTAAAATAGTGTTGAAATGTATAATAACAATAACAACAACAGTAACACATTTTTTATACATAGCCATAAGCTAAGTTGCTAATATCGAAGCCTACCATTTGCTTGATCTACATGTAGTAACAGCCCTTAAGAGATAAATATTATACATTTTCTTTTCAAAATTACATGTGTGGGTTGATGTAGTCTCCAGGGAGATCAGAAGAGGGCACCTCCATTGGAACTGGAATTCTAAGTGTTTGTGAGCTGCCTGACGTGGGTGCTATGACTTGAATTTAGATCTTCTGAAGTGGGTGCTATGACTTGAATTTAGATCTTCCGAAAGAGCAATATTCATTATTCTTCGCTGAGCCATCCATCTAGCACTGAAAAATGTATCTCTAATGCTCACATCCCTCAAGCTCAGCAAATGCAGAAAACCTTATTTAGATTTTTACAGTATTTTCAATGATAACTAAAAGAGATAATTACCCATGTCTTGGGCATATTTTCAAGGAAATAGTGAAAAACTGGTAAATACTTAGGTAAAGGGAGGATGCTCATCTTGAACTGTTAGCCTCCAGAGGTATAACTTCTGTTGTTTTAATCTACCACTTTCCACCATTTCTAGTAATCTTCACTACTTTAATCTTCAATCAAAACCCTGAACATGTGGTTAAGACTTCCTTCCTGGGTTTCATTCTCATGTATAGAGTGGCTTCCCAAAGAATTTCCTTAACGATCCCCTTAAGATTTCTTTCCAATTAATATAGTAAAATTGGCCATCTTGCCGAAGGCAATCTACAGATTCAACGCAATCCCCATCAAAATTCCAACTTAATTCTTCACAGACTTAGAAAGAGCAATTTGTAAATTCATCTGGAATAACAAAAAACCCAGGATAGCCAAGTTAAAAATAGGACCAAAGGAGCTGAAGGGTTTGCAGCCCCTTAGGACGAACAACAATATGAACTAACTAGTACCCTCAGAGCTCCCAGGAACTAAACCACCAACCAAGGAGTACACATGGTAGGACTGATGGCTCTGGCAGCATGTGTATAGTAGAGGATGGCCAAGTTGGTCATCAACGGGAGGAGAGGCCCTTGGCCCTGTGAAGGTTCTATGCCCTAGTGTAGGGGAATGCCAGGGCCAGGAAGCAGGAGAGGATGGGGTGGCAAGCAGGGGGAGGGGGGAGGGAACAGGGGTTTGTTCTTGTTGTTGTTTTGTGGTTTTTTGTTTGTTTGTTTGTTTGTTTTTTCGGGGAAACTGGGAAAGGAGAAATCATATGACATGTAAGTAAAGAAAATATCTAAAAAAAAAAAAAAGATTTCTTTCCAAGGCATTTGAAAACTGAGCGTGTTTAAATGATATTATTACCTATTGTAACTCTCACAATCACATCTGCTTTACAAATGAATTTTCTTTCTCTGTGAATGAATATATTCACTTCTGCAGAGTGTTCACCCGCAATTTCTACATGTAAGAAATCACCAGAGACTGTCAACTCAACCTTTTGACACTTTTCTTGTGATGTTTAATTTTATATGTCAACTTGACTGAGCAACATTGCCTAGAAATTTGGTCAAATATTCTCCTTGTTGCTGTGAGGCTATTTTTGGAAGATGTTAACTTTCAAATTGATGGACTTGAATACAGCAGATTGCATTTTTGTTTGAGAATGTATCTCACTCATCAGCCGAACACTCTACTAATACAAAAAGACTAATTTTACTCAAGCAGGAGGAAAAACAGACTCAGATGTGGCTGTCCCCTGGGTTCTAGCCTGTGGACCTTCCTTGTAAATTATGGACTTGCCAGTTTCAATAAGCACATGGGCTAATACCTTAAAATAAGTCTGTCTTGGAACATAGAAAATACTACTGAACATTTGCTATTAATGTTGATTGATAGAGGCAAAGATAAGTGTAAAAACTCTGGAGTTACACAACTTCCATTCTATCTCAGTACTAAATATCTGTTTGTGTACCTTATTTACCAAATTCCTTAAATTGAATGACTTTATGTTTCTTTTCCAAACAATAAAATAATTAGTGTTCACTGCATAGAGATTGAAGGACTGATTTGATGTTTGTCTTAGAATGTAGTAAATCTTAGAATGGTGTTTGCTATCTGGTCAACATTATAAAAGTGCTTGAAATTTTCATTATTTCTAAACATGGCAAGAAGTACTCCAATATCAAGTATAGTGCTTTGTATCTTAATCAGATTTCGTTTGTTCGTGTTTTAATTTAATCCTCAGGACCTCTTGGTGCTGAAGAGAGGAGAGAAGGTATGTCTTTTCTCCCTCCTGTGAGGCTACTTAAGGAAAACTGCCATGCCTCCCATTCTTAACCTTTCAGTGCAGACACCTGAGTACTAATCACGTTTGCTTCTTTCCATCTGTCCCCTCATCATCCCCATTTGTTTTGAGATTCATTCTGTAACTCAATGTGGCCTTACATTTATGATCTCCCTGTTTCTACTTCCTTAGTGTTGTTAATATAGATCTTCACAACCATTCTGAGTATTTTGCCCTCTCTCCTTCAACATCTAATGAATAGAAAAATCTACCTCTAACATTCTTGTTACCTGAAAGAACATTTACTGGATTCTACTGCCAATGCACCAGGACTGCCGCCTACTTAGCCTCCCAGTTGAGTAAAATGCTCAGCAGTCCTTGTTTTTCCAACTGGTAATAGTGCTGTCAATATTTATTACGACTTGGGATGTTCAAACCCCCAAGGAGGACTGTTGTTACAGCACTGACAGTAGATACATGCCAACAAAGTGAAGTTAAGGTCTGACCCTCATCTCATTCTCTTCTTCCTCCATGATGGCCTTCTCTAGAACATACTATCATAACAAATAAGTAAAAACAAGATGTCAGCCATGTATCATCTCATACTGATTACTCATAATTTATAGTGTTTAGTGTAGAGTGATCAGAAATAAAAATAGTAACATGAGCAAAATATAACTGGGAAAAAAAAGTAAGAATACCATGAGTTTTCTACCAGGAATAAAATTACTTTATAATTAAACAATTTTTAAAAATTAAATCACATTATACTTTTTCCATCATCATAAAATTCAATTGTAGGTTATAGGGAAGACTAAAGTAGAACCTATGGAAAAGTCCATGCTCCTCCACTCAGTAGTATGCCCAGGGTCCTTTGATAGTCATCAATATATTACAATACACATTAGTTTTAAGCTAGAGTATAACTAAGCTGTACCAAATGGTATAGATACAGAAATCTTCGTGGCTCACAAGCCTATGCAGCCACAGCATATGCAAAGCATTGGAAATGGTTTTGTACCTTTGTTTATATCAATGAGTTGCTTCTTCTTCTTTTGGCGTTCCAGCTTCTCTTGTTCAGCTTTCTCTTTTGCAAGCTTTGCTCTCCTGCTCTTCTCTTCTATTTCCTTTCTCTTGTGGTTTTCTCTCAGTGCTTCCTAAAGACAAAAATAAAATTAAAAAAAAATTATTTTTTTCCTACACAGTATATAATAGAGAAGGTACATCCTTGAAAATTTCTATAATTTAGCCATGACAGTAAATTTTCATAGCAGCCTCAGGGTATGGGCATATACTGTTTGTTGACAGAGACAAATAATTTCATTTAAGACATCTCTTCTGGAAAAAAAATTTGAAATAATATTTTCAGTTATCATTATGTGTTGTGGCAGGAAGACAGGGTTATCTATGTTATAGGTAGAACAATGAAAATACTTGCTTTATTGTTAAAAATGTGTTACTTTTGATATACAAGCAAACTAAGTATTTCATCACTTATTGAATGTTTCCTGTTATCTGCAAAATGAGTTAAAAAAATCTACCTCATAGGATATTTGTGAAGAGAAATGAGTTGTGCACTTGAAGTGCTTCCTGCAGAACCTAATACATTCTAATCAAGGTATTTTCATCTATGATGTGGAGGTGGTTGTGTTGCTGGGGGAATGATTACATCTAATGACTCAGGACGTGAAACAATCACCTGCAAGTTTTAGAGCTTTTTATATTCTGAAAATGTTGGAAATGATGAAATAGATTTCCAGCTCTTTGACATTTATGGAATTCCAGTGAATCCTGTACAGGATAGCTGAGAAACTTGAAGTAAAGTGATTAGATGAAATAATGTCAGCCTCTTTGGA
The DNA here is from genome assembly GCA_019843815.1 of Montemys delectorum. Classification (NCBI taxonomy): domain Eukaryota; kingdom Metazoa; phylum Chordata; class Mammalia; order Rodentia; family Muridae; genus Montemys; species Montemys delectorum. The sequence continues at coordinate 10,940 of JADRCD010029330.1, forward strand.
GTTCAGAGAAGTCACTATTTTAAAGACACATCAACTACCAGTTCATTCCTTCATGTTCTGTTTCTCCTGATTATGATTGATGGATATACTACATAGCATGGGTATAAACTTTCCCTAAGACTCTAAAAAAATAAGAAGATAAAGAAAACCCCAATAATAATAATACATTTACAAGATTTATTTTTGTCTTGGTAGTCTCAGTCTATACTGAAATATTTTTTCTTCATGTTAAAGGTCATAATAGTGCAAAATCCTCCTGAAAACCCCTGTAAAGAAATTTCCTGGCTTGAAAGGATTGGTTTCCTACTATAAAATCTAACTGATTTTACATCTGTGACACCTATTATGCTGGAGGCAAAATACGCCTCACATTAGGCTATGAGCACACAACTTTTTGGATACTGTGGACAGATTCAAGGATTTCTTCTTCTATCATTTTGGCCTCCAGCAGCTAGATACAATTAGCATCTCTTACAATGTGGCAACCAAATAAGTCTCTTGTGTCTACCAAATGTCACCTGAAGGGCAAACATATCCAGATTGAGGTTTCAGAAAGAAAATTTTGAAAATAAGTGACCCGGGAGTTTTAAGCCTTAGATGGGCACACATAAAACCTCTTCTAAGACTAAAGGACTATCTTTATGGGAATATCAGGATGGGAGAAAGAAAGACCTTAAGTGCTGGAATATATGAAGAAGCGCAACGAAACCCTGTCTTATGAGTTTCCAGGGATGCGGCCACTAGTGGATTACTCAGACACCAGTGAACAGCTTTACTTTCATTCCCTCACAAGCAGCCCTGCTTAATCCCAATGTGTTATGAGGCAAAAACAAAATAAACGAAAATCAAAAACATAAAATGTAAGAGGTGAGAGGTGTGGGAGCTGGTGGCGATAAGAAGGCTGAGAGAAGACAGAGGGATTTGTGTGACCAGGATGTATTACAATCATGTATGAAATTGTGAAAAGATGAATAATAATTACAATTCACCCAGTGCTGACTGAATTAGGTTGCCATTTCTAAATGTGGAGACTTCTAAATGATTTTATGTATCCAGGGTCAGGCATTTATGTAATTTGAATGGCAAGTAGATGATACTTGTCTTTTCATTCCATGTTTGGTGTTTACTTTTTTCTTAAAGGATGAGGGAGAGGACAATGTCAATGTGGCACCAAGAGCCCAGGAAACATTAAAAATAAAATAGGACTTAATCAAACTTCAAAAAAAA
>JADRCD010029336.1:0-11043 GCA_019843815.1 Montemys delectorum
CAGCCCCTCTTTCTCCCAAGGACAGACGTACCTCACAGGGGTTACCTGCTTAATGTTTTCTTCCTTTTTTTTCTGACATTGTATTGGTCAATTTAAGCTACCATAACAAAATAAGATAAACTAAATTAAACAACAAATGTGAATTTTTCAAAGTAAAATCATGACATTAGGTTGACAGTATGATCACTTTCTGTATAAAATCTCATCTTTTTTTCCCCCTTATTTTACATAGACATCAAGAGAAAGTTCTGGTACCTTAATTTCTTTGTAAGGAACCAATTCCTACCATGATCCTTCAACCTTCTAGACATCACCTAATCATAATTACATCTTTCAAGGTCCCAATTCTAAGTACCCCCACACAGGGTATGCATGTTTCAGTGTATAAATTTGGATAAATAAAAATACCCAGTCACATTGTTTACCAAATTCACTGCCAATTCAACAATTTCCAGTTTTCCAATATATAACATGTCTTTCAAAATTCCATTGAACTCACACAGGCAATCAGGTTTAGCAGAAATCCCACAAGCTAAAGAAAAATATCATTCAATTCTGATACTAATTAGGAAGATAGAAATTAATACCATAAGATAAGGCTTCAGGCCAGGAAGACTGCCCTTAGTTAAGATGTCATTTATAAAAAATCTTGAGTTTACTTGAATGTCTAAAAACTCAGATGTAAATTGAAGGATCTTTACACTTCACCATTACTTTTTATAATATACTTGAATAATTACAAAAATATAAGTACCAAATATACTATTTTAAATTATATAAATAAAGAATAGCTAAATAGACAAAATGTTCATAATCAAGGTATAGAAAGAAGAGGATAAAAGATGGCAGATATTTCATGCCCTTGTAAGTCTCCTCACTCTTCCAAGATATAACCAATCTAGAATAATCTTGAATGACATTGTTTAAAATATTTAATTAAATCTCATGATGTCAACATGATTGATTAAATCATTAGTCATTGGTGATTGAACTCAAATCCCTAGTCTGTTTCCTTTCCCTAGAGTGTTAGGCTGCATTTGAAAGTTCCAACACTTTAATCAAACATTTGGTTTCCCTGGAAACTAAGCCCCATTCTGAAGCTGTCTAAGGACCACCAAGAATGACTTTCTCAGCATAAATTCACTTATGGTAGGAAAAGAGCTTACTATAAATAATGAAAGAGACTTCTACCACTCAGGAGAGTTTAAGAGCTTGAGGATAACTTTGTCAGGAAATATAAACAGAGATCAAACACATATACTTTGTATAATACTTCCAACCTTCAGGTCTTGAAACAAAAGTTTCTTTTAGGGTGAATAATCTGTGACGGTTAAAAGTTACTGACACCCACGAGTACAATTTGATTGGCTTCAATAGGCTTTTCCAATTTACTACTATTCTAAGCATTAGCAGGGCTAAATTTTTAAGACTTTCCAGATTACACTGAGAAAAGTGGAGGGATAGATAATCTACTGAACTAGTATTTTTTTCTTTAAAACTGTGATAAAAATGAGTGATAGTCTGATTAGTGCCTTGCTTATTCATCAGCAGAGAGGCCTCCTCCTGCATTTTGTGGAGAAGCTGAATCAGTTTTACATCCTTCACGTTGACCTTGCCATGTTTCTAAATCAGCAATTGTCTCATAAATGTACGTCTCCACCCAATCAGGGATCCAGTAGAAAGGAAGAGACTGTATCATTGGTTTATGTACGTCATTTTAAAGTTTATAATCTAATACAGCATTTCTTCCATAACCTAAATAGTTTATTCATCCTTTTACATCAATAACTATCCCTCTTCTCCATCTATGCCTATCTTAGTGTTTCTTGTTTTATTATAATAAAATTTTTGAAAGAATAATATGTAAAAGAAACTATGGCTACTGATTGTGTCTGGAATATTTAAGTAGCATAGCATCAGTGTCTTTTGAGGATTTCTTAGCATTCTGTCATAGTGGATAGGATTAGAGGCTGAGAGTATATAGGCAATTATTTAGTTACTATTTGCAGATTTTGGAGGGCATATGGTAACAGAGAAGCCTGTGAGTGAGCCAAGAAAGCCAAATTCAATTCAGAATAGCTCCCTCTCCTAGCAACAAAATCCAGAGCTACTTTCTGAGTTACTTTCTGTAACCCACTTTATTATTATTACTATTATTATCATCATTATTATTATTACTGTTATTATTATTAATATTATTATTACTATTATTATTATGTTTTTCATTTCAAATGATGTCTCCCTTCCTGGTCCCTCCTCCATGAGCCCCCTATGCCATCCCCCTTCATGTCTAAGAGGGTGCTCCCTTACCCACTTACCCACTTCCAACTTGTTCCTCTAGTATCCCCCTTTGAGGCATCAAACCTCCGTGGGACCAAGGACATCCTCTCCCACTGAGGCAGTCCTCTGCTACATATGCAACTTGGGCTCCAGACCAGCCCATGTTTGCACTTTGCTTAGTTCCTGGGACAGGCAGTAATTAAAGTCAGAAGCAATATCCCTCAACAACCTAACCACCCACCTTCGACTATGTTCCACTCTCAAAAGTTCTATTAAAGTTTTGTTGTTTGTTTTTAAGTTAATTAACTTTTTTTTTTTTTACATCCCAATTGTTGTCCCCACTGCCGGTGATCCCCAGTCATAGAGTACCTCCCCAATTACCCCTCACTTTCTCCTATGATAGAGTGGGTGCCTCCTGGATATCCCCCTACCTTGGTGTATCAAATCTATGCAGGGATATGCTCATCCTCTCCCACTGATGCCAGACAAGGTAGCCCAGTTAGGGGATCAGGATCCACAGACAAGCAACAGCCTTATGGATAGCCCTGCTCCAGTTGTTGGCGACATGGAGACTGAGCTGCATGTCTGCTACATATGTGACTGGGGCCTCGGTCCAACCTATGTATGCTCTTTGGTTGGTGGCTCGGTGTCTGAGAGATCATAAGGATTCAAGTTAATTGACTCTGTTGGTGTGCCTGTGGAGTTCCTATCCCATTTGGGCCTGCAATCTTTCCCCCAGTTCTTCCATAAGAATCCCCTACTAGCTTTGAACATTGGCACAATGGGAATCAAGCAGCTTGTGACACTAGAATATTTGGAGGATGAGTTACATCCAAACTTCAGAAGTACTCAATATTTTCTATCTTTGGAAGAAATAATAGTTTTAAGTTTTATGCTTTTCAAGACTAGAATGGAGAATGTTTACATCCTATATATCTATACTTGAGAGGTGAAATGTGTATTTGTATGTGATGAGTGGTCTTGTTGCCAACTAGATTAGACTGGAAAGTGTCTAGATCAGGAGAAAATATGCTTCTGGGTATGTGTGTGAGTGTACTTTCACATGTGGTGATATCATTAGGAAAATAATCTAATGAACATTTTAATATACCGAGGAATTCAAAATTTGACTTAAACTTTGGAAGGCAGTGAAACTACATAAGATGGGCCCTAGAAGATGGAAATAAATCACTACGAATATGTTGTAAAAGAGTGTAGCACCCACACCTTTACTGTATCTTTTCTCCCCTAGTTTCTGGCTATTATGATGGAGACCATTCCAATACCTAATCCCAACACAATGGAATAAAACCTCTGACATAGTGAACATTTTTTAAGATGCACATATCAGACATTCTATCACAGTAGCAAGGAAACTGAAGTTCACATCCTGAGTCTACTTCTATCAGTTATATTTCTGTTGGGACACAATAAGTGATTTGTTTTTAAATGTATGTGTACACTAAAACACAATTTTTCCAAATGAAGTGAGCCAATGGCCTTCTCAATCAATCCATTTTCAATTTTGTCACAAAAATTTAGCAGCAGAGGTGTAGGTGATTTTTGGACACCATGTCTTGTTTGAACACTTGTTTACTTGCTACTTTGTTTTAGCATTGTGTCAAGTCAGGAAAAAATTCAAGAAATATGATGAATATGGCAAACGATTAATTTTCATGTTAGAGTCCCAGTTACTTGGGAATGACTATATAATTGTCCAATGTGTTCTCTAATATTTTCTTATGAAATTGAACCATAGAATAAAGCATTTATTATTTTTTAAATATCTTTATCTTAATTTTAATTATAAATATGCATTAAGCATCATATACGCTATTTTTTTTACTGTACTGGTTAACCTTAGTTTTAGGCAAATCATATTTCTATTACCAGTTTAAATTCTCTACTGGATCATTACTCTGGTGAATTTTTTACACAATTGCTAGACTCCATAGCACATGTTTTGATCTTAAAAAATGAAACTCAGTGCTACGATTTTCTGTAATATATTTTGTTTTATTTATTTTATAACATTGTAAACATGCACGTCTATCAGTTGATAGGTAATACAATTTCCTTTCCTAACCCATTTGTAATCTTGTGGCCTACTTGTGTTACTGACTTGACAACTAGCTTCACAACCTTCCACTCTGGAAATCTTAAATTTCCTTCTATATTACTGGCATAAAACAGTTATCTTTGATATTTTCCCTTTCAAAGAGTACACAAGGAATACCACCATATTGAGTCTATCTCTGTACTGGTTTATTAGTTCTGTGTCAACATTAACTTAATTAATAGTTCCTCATGGTCACTTTAACTAAGTACAATAAGATACCTTGTTATTAATTACTGTCAAATTCTAAATTCAGAATGGGATTCTTCTGCTAGGCATTGCCATATCATATTTTTGTTCAGCTTTTAAATTCCCATATTTCCTAATGGCTATGCCTCTAGAAAAATAAACCTTTGATAAGTCACTTCAGTTACTGCCCTTTTGCCTGACCACATGGCCAGACTGTAGAGAGCCGCACCCGAGTCGGCAGCCTCCATTACAAGATGAAGTGGATAATTGTTTCTCAGATGGGACTTCTGTTACTCAGTGTTCCAACATTCATTGCTTTGAAGTACCCACATAAGTTTTACCATATGTCCAACTTTGACATTTGCATTATATACAAATTTATCTATATCAGTTTTCTGGGTGATATAATGTTTGGAATAGGCTTGAGGAACCATTCACTTTAAAATATTAAATTAAAATAGTTTGATTCATGAATGTGCACAACTTTCGTTACTAAAAAGACTTAAAATTCGCTGGTCAGGTAAGAATCTGTATCTATAGATAATATTTAAACAAAAGAGATAGCTACTACTGTACATAAAATTGTCCTAATATTTTTTCAGTCATTCAGTTAAATTACATGAGCTCTTGCATTCTCAAGGCCTCCTTTAGAACTACTCAAGTTCTGGTTAGATAAAACTATTGTAAAAATAGTTAAAGAGCAGTCAATGAATTTGAAAGAGAGCAAGGAAGAGGCACACATGGGAGGACTTAGAAGGAAGAAATGGGAGGACAAAACTATATTTTATATATATATATATATATCTTTTCACATGTAAGGTAAAGGTGAAACAAATGGGACATCTTTACCACAGATTTTTCAAACTTTTCAATTCACAAGCAAACTTCTCCTGTAATTCTATGAATTATCTCAATTCTAAGTTCTGTTAGGTGCATTGTAACCCATGCTAAACATTAACCACTATTTTAAACATGATGTAAGATAATGTCATATGAAAACTTCCAAAATTTTTCTTTCCTAACTAAAAGCCATTATGGATATTCATGTGCATAAAGATTCATGTAATTGGATCATTATTATTTTATGAACATTTTTAATTAATTGTCCTGATTTTATTTCTGTCAGTTCCAAAATCTAAATATTTTCTTTGAGAATTTCTCTGTCTCTCTTCCTTTCTTTTTTTCCATCTCTATTCATCCTTTTATCCTGAATTCTTAGTATACTAATCCCTCCATATGCTTTTAATAAATCACCAATCATATATTTTACAGTATTTGTAATAATTATCCTCACAATTATTTTCTTGTTATTATTCCCTAAACAATATAGCACAGCAACTGTTTACATGACATTTACATTGTAGAGAGAATTATAAATAATCAAGAGATTATTTACGCATTTATAAGGGAATTCACCATCTGTTAAATATCAAGATGGATACCAAGGGATGATTGGATAAGTTTTGCCTTCTTGTTTTCTTTTCTTTTTTTTTTTTTTTTGCTTTTTATTTTCCTCAAAGTGGAGTGTTTAGAACACATAAGTATTGGAGAACATGAAAATCTATCTTTCTACCTAACTTCCATTAATGGTTTTACTTTTATTTATTTTTTGAGGTATATTATATGTTTTTTCTTTTTATTGGTTATTATTTATTTATATTTCAAATGTCCCCTTCCCTCTTTCTCCTTCCCAAGCCCCCATCCCCACTCACCTGCCTTTATGAGGGTGCTCCCCCACCTACCCTCCTACCTACTCCTGCCTCAATGTCCTAGCATCCCCCTATGTTGGGGCATCGAACCTTCATAGGACCAAGAGCCTCCTCTCCCACTGATGCCAAGTAAGGCAATCCTCTGCTACATATGTATCTAGAGCCATGGGCCCCTCCATGTGTACTCTCTGGTTGGTGGTTTAGTCCCTGGGAGCTCTGGTTTGGGGGGGGGGGGGTTCTGTTGGTTGATATTGTTGTTCCTCCTATGGGGTTGCAAACCCCTTCAGCTCCTTCAATCCTCTCTCTAAATCCTCCATTGGGGTCCTTGTGCTCAGTCTGATGGTTGCATCTGTAATGGTCAGGCTTTCGCAGGCAGAACCTATTGGGGAACAGCTACACTAGGATCCTATCAGCAAGCACTTCTTAACATCAGCAATAGTACCTGAGTTTGATGTTTGCAGAGGAAAAGGATGTCTAGGTGGGGCAGTCTCTGGATGGCCTTTTCTTCAGTCTCTGCTCTATTCTTTGTCCCTACATTTCTTTTTAACAGGAACAATTTTGGGTTAAAAATTTTTGAGATGGATGTGTGGCCCCATGCTTCAACCAGGGGCCATGCCAGCCTACTGCCTATGGTCTCTACAGATTCTCTCTCCCTTTTGTTGGACATTCCACCTCTGGGCATATACCCAAAAGATGCTTCAACATATAACAAGGGCACATGCTCCACTGTGTTCATAGCAGCCATATTTATAATGGCCAGAAGCTGGAAACGACCCAGACCTCCCTCAACAGAGGGATGGATATAGAAAATGTGGTATATTTATACAATGGAATACTACTCAGCTAATAAAAACAATTAGTTCATGAAATTCTTAGACAAATGGATGGAACTAAAAATTATCATCCTGAGTGATGTAATTCAGGCATAAAAGAACACACATATTATGTACTCATCGATAAGTGGATATTAGCAAAAAAGCTCCGAATACCCACAATATAACTCACAGACTATATGAAGCTCAAGAAGAAGGAAGACCAAAGCGTGGATGCTTCAGTCCTAAATAGAAGGGGGAACAAAATAAGACGGAGGTAGAGGAAGGGAAAGAATTTGGAGGGAGAGATGAGGGGGAGGGAAAAGCGGGAAGGATCAAATGTGGGAAGAAATGAATGGTTTTTCAAGACATTGTTTCTATCTAATCTATATTAGAAAAATGTATTTCATTCCTTCAAACTTTTTCGTTTCCTTCTATAATTTTGTACATGAAAACAATGTATTTAGATCATATCCATCATTCAATTTTCTTCTCCATGTCCCCTTAGATTCCTCTCATGTCCCTTTTACTTCACACTGAGATGTTGTCATAATATTAGTTCATAGTCACTGGTGAAGACAGAATCAGTTTCTTCAGAAATACAACCCATGGTCGGTTACCCATCTTCCAGTGCATAACACTGTATACTCAAGTACATATAGGCAGAACCAATTAGACTCAGTGGGTGGCAAACTTCTCTTTGTATGTCTCTGTTCCCCTATCCCTGCCTCCCTTTCTCTTAAATCAAATGGTTTATTATGATCTGAAACATTTATAAAAGAACTCGGAGGTCAAATCCATTAGGCTTCTCAATATGTTCAGCTTTGCAGCATAAAGATTATGCTAAATGTCCATGAAGTTGTTCTTATTCACAGAACATATCATAGCCTGGATAACAGTCATAGTCAGTGAATCAGTAGCCTTGTTGTAATAAATTAAGGTCTACTGGGTTTGCATATCAGCTTTTTCATCTGGGATGTTCCACTTGGTTCCATTTGACATTTACAATGGGAGTCAGTACCACCCTCAGGATATTATAGTAACATAGTATATAAGACCAACTGTTCCCTCATGGGTAACCTGCTGTATTTATTTAATAGAGCTGTCATAAAAATAACAGAGCACAATGCAAATTAACTATGCCACATATCTTGAGCCTGCAACTTTGATATCAATATTTCATCTGATTTTGGTGTCATTTAAGAATCATTTATTGTCTTGCTGAACCAGATTTTTCAATACCCATATTAGTGTACTTTCTTCTATATGTATGCACTTTCATGTACCACAGTGTGCCTGATTATTTTTATTTTCTTATGCAATTTGTATTAGACTGTGACTACCCATGTGATCTCATTTAATCTTAATTATCTATAGGTTATGGCTTTAACATTTTGAGTTTGAGAGGAATAGAATTTTGTTCATAATATTGTACCCTGGAAGCTTTCAAATTTATGTTTTTACTACTAGATAAATATACTTATTTCTATAAAAATAATCTCCAAATCTTTTATAAATTATAATTTTTATTTTTTGTTCATAAGTATTTAATATATTTACTCAATGACATATGATATTCACTCCCATTTCCCTTCTCCAAATTTTCAGATATTCCATGTCCTAAACAACTTTCATTTCTTTTTTAATATTTCTTTTAGTACTGAGTATATCAAATTCTTTCTGCACATATATGTACACATGGGGGGTCATATACTGGAGCACATGAAGCCTACAAGTAAGAACATCCTCAAAAAAAGGATGCTTCTTTATTTTTCAGCAACTATCAACTGTCAAAATCTTGATCAATTCACATAACAATGCTTCCATATCTCCTGCTCTTTCATGTTTTCTTCCAATCCATGTATCATCAAGTTAAGACTTTTTAAACTATACTGTGTCTTCTGGTACCAAAATCCTATACTTAGTTAACTTTGAACACTTTGTTGTCCACATAAAATTCCAGTTCTATGACACCATCTGGATACTTCACAATTCTACTGAAATCTGACACTATCATCATCAAGATACTAGGAACTCAAAGGACTTTCATCTACAAGTCTAATTTCATTTTAGGTTCCAGTGTCTTGAAACATTTATACTTTTAAACAATAGACTCCGTATCTTTGATGATGTGTTAGAATGAGTTAAATAGTTCACCAAATGTCTGTACATATCACTAAACTTTTTACTATAAAAGAGAAAAATCATTTAGAGTGAGTGGAAATTTTTAGAACAAGATAAAAATGACTGGATATAGGCAAAATGTCCATATTTCTCTTAAGTGTGCAGTCATCTAAACATATGATTATCTTCACCAATTTAAAACCACAAAACACTATTTGACTATTTTGACAGTTTTACTATATAGGCATAGTTGATTAAGTTGTTATCCATTATTGATTATTGATTGAAATAATTTATATATTCTCTTTCTTCCATGGATGTAAATTGTCTGTGCTGAATATTTCAACTCTAATCAAGACCAGACACACACACACACACACACACACACACACACACACACACACTATTTCTTTATAAATGTATAGTGTAATATGTTAGTGGTTCACTGCCATGCCCACTCTAGTGAAGTCTTATGACAAGCCCAAAAATTTGGCCACGGACCAGAGGCATACAGCTTCAAAGGAAGCCAGCTTCCTGGGTGGTGTCCTCTAACTCAGATGTGTTTCCAGATTTGTCCTTGTGATGGTTGATGGAAGGTCTCCCGTGCTAGGTACCCACCAAGATATGATTTACTAATAGCTAGACAGAATTGAACATTGGTCTCTGACCTTTACCAATGTTCCAACATCTTAGCCAAACCCTGGCTTGGAATTTCATAAAGAATGTTACTCATCCAGACTAATTGCCTCCAGCATTGTTAGAAAGATTGTAAAGGGGGTAGGGCATTGTAGTTTACAGAATGGGAGACTTATCCCAGGGCAAGGTCAAGCAGAATCCTCATTCTCAGTCATGTACTGCAGCTGAACCATTCCTAGGAAATAGCAAGAGTGGGTCACATCTTTACTAGCCCAGAAGATTAGCATAGTGGGCGTTTTACTAAGGATGGGCTGGACCTTCCTTGAGCCAAGAGTGTGTGTGTGTGTGTGTGTGTGTGTGTGTGTGTGTGTGTGTGTAGCAATCAGCAGCAGAGCATTCATGACTGAGCATTCGAACTTTGACCCTCATGCAGTCTGCAACCCTCTAGACCCAGAGCGCTCGGCCCGAGGGGTGCAGCACCTGTCCAGAAGAGGTGGCTGCTTTAGACCCAGTGTGTTTCAGGTGGCCTCAGAGGTACCTTGACTGCTGAGCTGCCAGATTTTTCATTCTAGTGGGTATTTCTCCCTCTGGAGAACAGATTAAATATTAAAATAAGTATGAAAGTCTAGAAAGATAATATTTATTATCTTTTGACTTATTTGTAATTTTTCAAGTACATCTTTAAAACTGGATATAGACATTTAAAATACTTTTGGATAGTGTATTTAATATTCCTAGTAAATATTATTGTTATCTTATGCCAATCACAGATAGGTATTGCAATAAAAATTAAGAAATGAAAATAAACTTTAATTTTGAATCAAATGCCCATTTAATTAAAATATGCCCCTGCTCACTTCCAATATGATATCTTTATTAGAGTTTAAAAATAACTCTAATTATTTTAAATTTTAAATTTATTTTATGTTTATATTTTCCTGAAATTAGCAGTGTCTAACCTAAAGTCCAACACAGAAAAGGATCCTCTTACAGTGACAAAAGTACTTTGTAAATGCTTGGGTATGAAACCAGATCAGTTATGAGCTGCATATCCAAAACACAACTTAAAGTGATTGTTATACAACACAGATACTATCTGACTTGTGCACATGACTATATCATAATATTACAATTATCTGAATGCCATGCCAAAAAACTGTACAAACATGCCCCAAAT
>JADRCD010029343.1:0-10787 GCA_019843815.1 Montemys delectorum
ACATATAGCCTATTACTGTAGTCCTTGATTACCTCCAAGAGGTGCAATGTAAATCCCTATTGTTGAAGATACTGTGCACTTCAGAAACATGCCCAGAGACCCCTTATCTGGAATGATCAGAATGCCCCTTTCCCATCGACTAGCTTTTATGGTACCAGAAGTGCCATGAAAGTTTTGAAAGGATGGAAGTAATCAACAGTCCTATCCAGCTATTATACTTATGAACTGTGATAACCCTACTGGTACACTAGTGGCATGCATACCTTGACAATAACCAGCAGCTTTCTAATTGGATTTAAGACCAGCACAACAAGAGAGATATCATACCTGTTGTTGGAAACCTAGCAAATTAATCATGGTTATTGGAGGTAAATCTGCAATGACTAATTTCCTACACCAGCATAATCCCTAATGGCCATCTATAAACATTTGTCCTTGTGGGGATAGATAACTGTAATCTTTACTCCTTCTTTGCAGTTTACAGAAACTACTACAGAAAACCACAATCAATTAAAATGTAGAGGTGTGGAGCCCAATTCCAGTAGATACATCTACAAAACACTCCCACAATTAAGGTTCAGAGAACATTGTAGAACAGGGGGCAGAAGATTGTAAGAGCCAGAGAGATTCATGGAACTTCCTATGAGTTTGTATCACCTAGGAACATCAGAAGCTATACCCTTAATGTTTCACCAATATGACTGTCCAGACATGAGCTGAATAAGAAAAATCCCTCCATGCCTCAACCTTACACAAAATACTAGGCTACTGAGGAATGCTGGGGCAAGATAGGTGGCCTTCCTCAGAGAAAAGTACACCAATTGTTTGACCAGTACCAAACAGTTTTCCCTGAAAACAGACATATGAGTAATATTATTATATGTACTCAACAGGTTATATTTGTGAATATGTATGCAATAATAATGGAGATAGGGGGTGGGGAGGATATAGGGGATGTGGAACAGCTGGAGGGTGGATCAGGATGGGGAATAAAATATGGAGTGTAAAACATAAATTAATTTAAAAATAAAAATAAAACAATTTAGAAAATAATAATTGATGGAGAAAGAAGCCATGAATTTGAAGGAGAGCAGGGAGTATTTGGAAAGGCTTAGAAAGAGGAAAGCTAATGAACAAATGTTGTAAAATAAATACAGTCTGAAAATAAAAAAACAAAAAATTTTTAAAAACTATCAATGAAAATAGTCTTTTCTTTAGAATCTTGTATGTGGTCTACTGAAAACAAGTATTTTCTCAGAATGCAGATGCCTGTGGTATTTGTAGATTTCACTGACAATGTAATTAATTTTGAATGGAGGAATTTTCAAATCAACTTTAATCAAAAACAGAAAACAAGGGAAGGAGAATAGATAAACAGATGCACATAGGAAGCATAAGTCCTTCTATTATCCTGGACTTTAGTCAATATTTGTACAAAATGTAATCATTGCCATTTTACAGACAGCAAATTCTGAAGGAGGACATATTGCTTCGCTATTTCAATGAAAGGGAACAATTGAAAGTGTGTGAAGGCAGTATCATAAACCTACAGAGTAACTGCAGATCATTATACATCATCACCATGCCTCAAGGATGATTTTGGCTAATATCCACATCAGAGATAACAAAATAAATTTGAATTGCAATCTAATACACCCCAATGTTATTAGTATAAATCAAAGCAGTTCTATTCAGACCTTTGAGTAAAATAATGTTACTTGATTTTCAAACAACTGGAACTTAACACCAATGATTCTCATCTATACAAAATAGCTATGTAGTGTTTGCTTATATACAAGAAAAGGGAGTTATCATAAGTTGAGTGATTTTATTTTTAAAAGTTATGAGAATATCAATTTATTAATTTGACAACTGTTCTTTCTTGCTGCAACAACTAACACTCATCACTTAGCAGCCATGTGCAAGTTTTCTTTCTTAGATATTAGAATTTCTACCAAAAATATATTAAAATAAACAAAATAATTCAATATGACCAAATTACGGCAACGAAATGGCATAGCTCTGGTAATGTCATTTCTTGGCCTTTGATCATTATTACATCTACATATAAAGAGCTAAGAAATCTGAATATTGAATTCAGAAGCAGTAATATATAGCGAAAACAGTACTTATTTCCATTCCTTTCAAAGTATTACAAAACAAACCTACTTATATCATTAGCTGAAAAACTGGAAGAATAGTGCAATGGCATCTGTGTTCCAGTATTTTTATCATTTCCTGGGGTCAACCAAAATGATGCTTTTTAGATAAATCTTGTAGTTCTCTCACAACAGATAGATTTAGGACTTCCAAGGTTTAGTCTGTAGAGAGATGCCTTAGGGCCTTTACCATCGCCTGAGGGGTCCTGACCTCAAGAACAATAATAGCAACATTCAGATGACTAGAGCTATATGCTAGGTGTCATTAAGACATAATGAAAGGGAATAAAGGAACTAATGTCACATTTGAATATAATTATTCATCAGGATTCAAGTTTAAAAAACGTGTTGTCTTCACTGATTTGTAGTGCTGGTTGAATAGTGCATCCAACTGTTATTTTGAAATGGTTTTGTTTTCATTCTAGCTCTTACTTGTTTCACTTTCATATTCACAATTTGAAAATCACACTTCAGTTAACACAAATCACAATTTTAGGGTAGATCTGTACTATGCCATATCTATGGTTTTTTAGTATTAATAGACTAGTCCTCTTCAGAAATGAATATATTTATAAAAATCAGAAATGCTTAATGGAAATCCTTAATAACTATTTTTTGGCTATACTAGCTAAATATAAATACATAAATAAAATCAAGAGAACTTAGAACAAAGACTCAACATCATTATACCATTCCAATAAAGTACAACATCAAACCCAATAAATTTGGTTTCCTCCTGAACATATTAGGTTGTAACTCCAGACCAAAATAAAGTATCCAGTTGCAGTGAGATTAATGGGTTAGACTGTGTTAGGGTAAATGAAATATAGCGTTACTGCTGTCCTATGCCTTATCTGTACAATCTGTGGCTTTTGCCATAGGTATTTACTTCCAAGCTCAGTAAGTTTAAACACTGTTCTTGCTGATGAATCACTGAATTCAGTCAACAATACAGGAGATCTATTTGTAGGTGGCACTTGATACAACTGACTAAGCACTATAAATTCTTCTGTAACTTTGTACCACATATATTTCTTTCTTCTTTCTGCCTCTATTGCCCATTTTTCTTTTCTGTTCCATTTTCCTTCTTTCCTGCCCAATCTAGTGAGTTAGTATTTTCAAACTATGAGATAGAATATATTAGCCATCTATGAAATCAATTCAGTAGGCCATAAACAAGAAATATTTTGGAGAATATTTCTGGATAGGACACCCTTGTTTTGGTCTATGACTACCTAGGGTCATAATATGATGAAACACATTCCTCTCTGATGAGCAGCACATATTTGAGCACTGTCTGCATACCTGCCTCCACTGATGGTCTTATAGTACAAAAGACTGTGTAGTATGGAACAGAGTGTAGTATGGAACAAAACACACTGTGGGACACTCAAATCTTGCTCTTGCAAGTTGAACAGCTCCTCTGTATAATATTGTGTAATTTTCAGTGTGATGACAAAAGCCATTTAAGGGAGGCAGGGCTTGTTTTAACTTACAGTTTCAAGGGATGCAGTCCATCCTGGCAGGGAAACTCATGCAGCAGGAGGCAGCTGGTCAGCTTGCATCTACAGTCAAAAAGTAGACAAGTATGAGTACAGAGAGCCACCTCTTTTTCTCTTTTATTATTCATTCTAAGATTCTAGCTGTCAGAATGGTATCATCCACTGTTAGAGTGGGTTTCATCAGCTTAAATAACCTCATCTAGAAATTCTGTTACAGAAATGGGTAGGGATTTGTCTCCTAGATTAATTCTAGATTCTGTCAAGTTCACAATAGTTACCATCACACACACACACAGTTTCTTGGGGAGGAAAGGTGGAAAATAGGATGAGGTCTTTGAGTGGTCAGTAGTAATGGAAATCACAAGTTTTTCTAATTCTGATTGTATTAAGCAAATTTTAAATTTCCCTTTATTATTAAAATCATTAGATTTTTGTTAAAATTGTTCAATTTTACTTCAGGAAGTGAGTTTAAGAATTCTTTGTTTCAAAGATTCCTTGCATTTACGTGTACTACCTGAAAATGTTTAAGAGTATCTTAAACATCCTGGCCTGACATCATATGAATGGTATCAATAGTTTTACACATAGGAAAACTGAGAGATGCAAAACTTCCTATGGTCCCACGATGAAGAAGTAATGGGGGTGGGATGGGAACTCAGATTTTTGAGTTAAAGTAATTAGACATATGCTTAATTAAAAGACAAACTGCTCTGAGTGTTGGCACACTATTCAAAAGAAGATAAAACCCATGCCAAAATAATTAGAATAATTGAACTGAATTTTTGAAATGTCTATATTTTCAATAACATCAGAACCCAAAGTCTAAAATAACCTTTAAACTGTAATCACTGTTATTAAGGGCATGTCCTCTTTATGTCAATTTCCGTTATTTAGTAATTTCTCTGTCCTTTGGCGCTCTTTTTAAAATGTTTGCGTCAAAGGAACAGTTTTCTTTGAAAAGGCAGCAGTCTTAAAATCCACGTTCTCTTCTTTCATTCTGTTTATCTGATGCTTTCTAGTTCTAGTGGAAAAGTTAGAGAAATAGCATTCTGAGATGAACTATGTATTACTACATGGTAACTTGATACCATTTGCATATCTTATAAACATGTTTTTCATCATCTGTGAAATTTGTTTTCCTTATTTGTTTAAATTTTCTCTTATACATTACATTCTGACTGCAGTTTCTTCTCCTTCCACTGCCCCCAGTCCTCCACTCTACCTCCCCTGTCCCCTAGATCTACTCTTCCTCCTTCAATTAAAAAAGCAGGCCTCCCAGGGATAGCCACCGAACACGGCATAACAAGTTATAATAAGATTAATATTAAATTTATAGAAATATAGGGAGAATTTTATTTCCCGCATTTTATCACTTGAATTGCAGTCATAGATCTCTAATCCTTTAGTAAAACAAACCATACAATAGAAAAAAAAAAGCATCCAAACATCAGATACAGTCACACTGCTGCTATATAGTATGATAATGTCATTTGTATTAATAAAAATACATATATATCCATGTATCTTTTGTATTCCATTTTACTTGGAAACTTCCCCAAAACAGAAACTTTTTTGTAAAAAGTCAGTATAAAGTAGCTTTCAAAGAAATTGGCCCAGTTAATTTTATTTCATGTGCTTCAACCTCTCTTCTACTCTAGTTTTCTTTACAACTGCTCTCACAAAACTTGGTATTGTTTATTATCTAGTGTTTATGTTCACATTCAGATCACATTTCAAAATGCTACCTGCCTACTAAAAAAAATTTTTTTTTTGCTAATGAAAAGTCTAGTATGCTCTTTTGATTTGATCTTACTATTCCTGTCGTCCCCTGAGGAAAGGCAGGTTGCCACATACTTTCTGAAGACTGGTAAGCATGTGAGACTTGCTTGCAAGGCTAATTAAAATAAATGCATTTTATCTATTAGGCCTACTTGTAGATCCAAATAAATATCAGTTTCTTTTTATTGCTAGTATTATATACTTTGCTAAATTTGAGGACTAGTTAATGTGTGTGTGTGTGTGTATGTATGTGTGTGGGGTGTGTGTGTGTGTCTGTGTGTGTTCCCTTTTGCTAGAAACACACCACTTTTCTCAGAACACTCTCCCTTTTCTCCAGTGGACTGTCTCATTATTTTTACATCAGAATGGTCTGGTAGCTTAGCATTTTGTAGTTGTTTACAGCAGCCACTCAATAACTATAAAAAAGATGACACAGAAATGAGGAAAAGAGAAAAGTAACAAATGAACTGCCCTCAACAATAATGTAATGTGCACCTACTGACAGTATAATCTTTAGCAAGCACCACCTTGAATGTTTTCCATAAACAAGCATGTTGTTTAAAAGAGGAATGTTTCTACATAACTGAAAACAGCCTGTCCACAGCTATGTTCAAAAATACATTCTTCTGAAATTACTTATCTGAATGGCAGAAATTTCAAAATAACCTTTATCAATATTGAAGAGGGATGTTAATGATCTTTAGATCAGAGAGATAAATGTAGGCAGTTATTTGAGCTATTACTAAAGTAAACTTCACCTGTTCACAGTATAAGCTTTTTCAGTAGGGTTCTTTTTAAAGGCCCTTCAGCAACCTTTATAAAAAGAAAGCCAAAGAAAAGAGCAAAGGAAGAAGCCCAGAAGATTCTATCGAGAGGACGGAGGTGGAAGTCGTGAGTGCTGTGAGAACGTGGTTTAAATGTATGTGCAATAACCTTGACTGCAGGGAATCCTAAAGTGCATCCATTAGCTTCCTAGCTAAATTTTGCTCTAATTTTGCACCTTTCTCCTCGTATCATTTTCGACTTCTTTCTTTCTTTTTTTTTTTCTTTTTTCTTTTTTTCTTCTGTTTCCTACCAACCCTCAGGCTTTCTGTGCAAGAGGGATTTCACAGACTCTGGGAGGGTTATGGAAAGTTCAGGAGGCTACGGAGGAGATTTCAGTGAGGGCCCATATTCTCTAGGATGAGGTGGCCACTGTCTTGGCACCAGAAAATTAACTCCCCATTCTTTGTTTAACTGAACCAATTGCAACTTTATCCAGAATGTTCTCGGGCAGTTAGGAAGCACCTGCAAAAGGAGGCAGGTCTTCAGGAGAAATTGCAAAATCCTAACCACCTTCTTGAGCTGCACTGACTGTTTAAATGAGTGTCTTCCTTTAATAGAATCAGTCTAGACTACTAATAAAGAGGAAGAAGAAATGAGGGGGGGAGGAGAGAAGCAAAGGAGAGGGCAAGAAAGAGGGCTCCGGCAACCTCTTTGAAGTATTAAAATAATCACTGTTAAGGCGGGGTCTGGAACTAAGTGCTAAGTCTTGCTTTTGTTCAAATGTTTGCTTGCATGAGTCGTTCTGAGCACTATACAGTATGAAAATACCTTCTTTACCACCCTGGGAGAAGATCATTAAATATATACAAGCGAACTCCAGTGATTGGATGCTTACTTAGTTAAGGGAGGCAGTGGCATTTCAGGAAGGTGTCCAACTCGATTGCTGACTGCTTTTTCACTTGTCCATAACTTCCACCCAGAGGTCTTAGGGTCCCCTCAGATATGCTATCAAGCAAGTGTCATCCTTATTTCACTTGACTTAGTCTGAGGGGCAGCACATGGTAGAAGCTGCAAGAGCTGGGCAGAATTCCAGTAAAGAGAGGCTGACAGGCGAGAGCAGTACTCTGCAAGGCTTGTCAGACAGAGAACTGGAGCAGCGTTTCCTTTGTAGGCTGGTAAACCCCCTCCCGAGGGCACAGCGGGGACATTTGATCTGCAGGGTGATTGATAAGTGCTGGAGAGGGGCAGCCATCCTTCCCTCCTTCCCTCTCCTCTCCTCTCTCTTTCCCTCCCTCCTTCTTGCCAGAAGCACTGCTGGGTGGCGAGCTGCTCCAGTAAGGATCTTCCTACCCTGGGGTGGGTGGGTGGGTGGGGGATACCGCCTGCGCTCCTCGCTGCTGTGCCACTCACTGCACGGCCCGCCCAGCTGGTACCTAGGAGGTGCTGGCTTCTGAGCCTCTCAGAGAAGCGGATGCTGCTGGAGCCTCCAGGGGAAGACCGAGGAGGAGCGAGCGCTCTCTCTGGGTAAGTTCGGAATACTCGGGAATGCGGTGGCAACGCGACCTACGAGCCGGATTTCTTTGGCCTCAAAGTGGGTATGAGCAGGGAGAGGCTAGGCTATATACCCACAGTGGTCAGTCAGCCCTTGTGAATCGCCCTCTCCCCTCAGTACCTTCTCCTTTACTCCCCCGACCTTCCGCGGGTGTAGTAGGGATCCAGGAATCAATCCCAAAGCTAAGATACCACCGCTGCTGCCAGGGATGATCCATGCAAGATCTTCTGCTAGTGAAATGATCCATTTACTCGCAGTGTCCAAGCCCAGTGGCAAGGGCAAAGTGGCTTTTGAGATTGCGAGGGCATCCTCTAGCATCAGGATGTTAGCCTCTAGGGTGTAGGAAAGCTGGGGCTACTCTAAGGGTGGTGTTTAGTCACCGTTCCTTTCAAAGGGGGAACTTCCTTACAGCCTGCTTCTATCTAGAAGAGAGAATAGCCTGGAGGACCCAGCAGGCTGAAAAAGGCTGCTGTGGGCCTGCTAGACTTCTGACCTGGCTATGGCCTAAGGACTGCAGGGGTGAAGTTGGGCTCTGAGTTGCAGCCTGGCCCCCTTCATGACTTGTGGAAAAAGGTTGGGCAACCTGGCTGATTAGTGACAAAAGAGGCTGAGGCAATGGAATATGCATGTCAACTTTCCTCTCCTGAAAAAGAACAAACGTTTTGCTTATTTAAGCATCTGCCCCTGCTACTCTTGGGTTACCAGTTCATCCTGAACCTTTCCAGCTCCTTAAAAGCCCACTCTTTTCTGCGGTTCTTAGAGATACACTAGACCAAATGAAACTTACTTAAGAATGTGTGTCGAATTTGAGGCTTATTTGTTTCCAGTAACAGTCATGTTTCTGAAAAGTGTCTGTGGATGCTCAAATGCAGGCAGAAAATAGAGTGGCTGAGCAAACTGACTCTTGAAGAAAGGAAATCATGGAATGAAAAACTGGAATTCAGGGTCCTTGGTCGTACTCATCACAACTAGATTACCACCAGATTTCCTTTATTGTGTAAGTGGTAACAATTTCAGGACTTCCAAATTCCCTATCTCTCCTCTCTTCTTCTCCCCGTTCTTCCCCTCCCCTCCCATCTCCTCTCCTCTCTCTTCTCTTCTCTTCTTTCCTCTTTCTCTCTCCTTTCTTCTCCCTCCCCCCTACTCCTTTCTCCTTCATTTCTAGCAAACCAATTCTAGTGTCCAGAGGGTGTGCACAGAATTATCTATGTCTTGAAGATTATACTGTATTTGAGAACTAATAGTAATTATATTTATTTTAGCAGTAAAAACTTTACATTTGTGTGAAATGCCCCCACTGAGTTTAGGTGTACAATCGTCTAGTTTATATTAAGCAGTGCTGGGCTCCGTTTCTAATTTTAGCTTCTTGAAGATAACCAAGTGAGCAAGTCACCTGGCTGAGGAATGTCCTGATCTGTAAAATAATTCTGGTCTGTTGGGTTTTGTACAGCTGTCACATTGGATTTTACTTCAGTAAGATAACCTAATTAGCAAATGTTTGTTAAATGAAAGTCTGAGTGAATAAATCATGTCTTCCCTGGGAACAATGCACTTTTAATATTTAGAAATACATAGAAAGTGTCTTTTCCTTATGAAAGAAGCCTACTTTTACTCACAACACATCACTCTGCCTGCACATAATGATGCACCTGCAGAGGAATGGGAGGCTAGCCAGCACTGCATTCCCCACTCCCAGGGCCTCGGTGCTCACCTCATAGCTGCCCTATGGTCCAAAGAAGGACAATTAAAGCTCCAGACTGAAATGGCAGCGTGAAGGGGAATCCTGAAGTATGGTCAAAAGCTTTTCTTGAAAGGAGCAGGAGGGAAGAAATCCAGACAGAATGGGGCAGGAGATCACAAAGCCACAGGTGGCCTTAGTGCTGAACTTTATAGACTGCCCCAATCTTTCTTAGAGAGGAAGGAATTTGTATAAACTACACAGGTCAAATACCTCTGCTTAACAGGAAGAGAAACAGTATAAAACGGGTGGTTTTCCATTCCTGAATGGCTTATTTTGCCTGGGGCATTGCCTACCTTCCATTTTGGCTAGGCAATGAAACTCTGCATAAATTCTGTAACAGATCTAAAGAGGAGGGGAAGGTGAATTGTTTGTGCAGCAGGCACATTTAATCAGTCCCTTTCTTCGCTGTTTCTTTCCCTGGGTTTTCCTGACTTCTCTCTTTCTATCAGAGGTGGCCTGTAGCTCCTCCAGGCAAAAGTAGACATTATTCACACATGCACATGGGCTCCTCTCTTGGGACTCCTGGACCCAAGGAGTAATAATATATTGAGAAAAGAGATAGTGCAGGCAAAAATCCAACACCTAGCCAATTAGTAAAGCTCCAGAAAGGTTATGTGAAACCAAATGCAACATCAGGCAGGGCCCAGAGGACCAGCACTCCACTGGCATTAGAAAATGGAAACAGTAAGATCCTAAAAGTAGTGACAGGCCCCAGAGTTAGATCAAGAACCATGATATTCTGTGTCTCAGCTCAAGATTCCTATTACCCTTTTCTTCAGGAGGAATCATTTCTCCTGCCCTGCATTCTTCCCTGTTTTTGCGGGGCGGTGGGGGATGGGAGGAGGATCCCAGCCCCTGCAGCCTAGAGGGCTCAACAACTCTTGCCTTGGCTCCCACTCCTAGCTGAGCCTCAGCCTGGCAATGCTTTTCTGACACCCACTCCACTTTCCTCCAGGCAAAAAAGCACACGTTTAAGACTCATTATCTGGCTAAGTATAAATCTCAGGGGGAGAAGCATTTTATTTTTGTTTGGCTCTGTCTACCAGTTAGCTGGCTTTCCAGAGTCCAGGCAAATAGCTGTTTGGCTGGTCAGCACCAAGGAAGTAATTCCCTAAGCACTGAAACAGAGCTTTGTCTGTATATAAAGTATTGATCCCCTAGGAGAACTCTTCTCACTCCCACGCAGACACACTAGCGCAAGAACACCCCACTCTGCACCTAAAGCTTCTCCTCAGCTAGCAGGCTGCCTAGCTGGCATCAGTCCTGTAGCAAGAGGCAACACACACACA
>JADRCD010029365.1:0-10337 GCA_019843815.1 Montemys delectorum
CCATGTTCCAAGGTTTAGTTTATTATCATGGCATGAAGCATGGTGGCAAACAGGTAGACATGGTGCTGGAAAAAGACCTGAGAGTTAGTTCTACATTGGGATAAGCAAGCAGCAGGTAGGAAGAGACACTGGCCTTAGCTTGAGTTTCTAGAATGTGAAAGCCCAATCCTAGTGACACATTTTCTCAAGAAATTCCACACCTACACTAACAAGGCCACAAGTTGTTTCATGAGTCTATGGTGGTTATTCTCATTTAAGTAATTAGTTTCCATTCGATTGCCTGTAGTCAAGTCTGTAGGACATTTCTTGATTGGTGTGGGAGGGCCTAGCCAAGTGTAGGTGGAACAGAATTTGGCATATGGTCTTTAATTCTATAAGAAAGCAGGCTGAGCAATTCATGGGGAACAAAGCCCTTAAGGAGAAAAGGCTTTCTCCATGCCCTTTGTTTCAGATCCTGCTTCTAGACACCTGCCTTGATTTCCTGCCTCAATTTCTCTCAGTGATAGAACATGGCCTGAGAGTTAAAAGGTAAAATTCATTCCTCCACAAGTTGCTTGCGGTCATGGCATTTAAACACAATAGAACTCAAACTAAGAATTTTTTAAAAAAAAAAAAAAATTGCATACTGCACATTGTCCTTCAGGCCCACTCCACCTGTCCTTCCCCCACAATGCAGACCTGGGTGCCCAGCTCCCAACTCATAACCCTGTCTGTTTCCCAGAAGGACTGCTCAAACCAGACACAGAGGATTGCTATGACTAGGGGCAGAGGAGGCCTGCTCTAACCAGAGACAGAGCACTGCGTGCCTCCCTGGAGGCTTGCTCTAACCAAGGACACACAGCTTCACATGCCTCCAGGGAGGCAGGTGCTACAACCCAGGTCACCCAGGCCACTAAATGTGGGCCTGAATGCCAGAGGCTTTCCATGGAGACCTTGGGTCCAGCTTTGTGCAAGAGGCCTAGCAAAGGGAAGCAAACACAGGTGGGCCGTCTCCGCTGTGTCTTCCAGGCTGCTCCATTTCTTTCTCTCTCTTTTTTTTTTCTGTCCATCACTTTTATTATTTTTTATTATTATTGTTTTCTTTATTTACATGTCAAATGATATTTCCTTTCCCAGTTTCCCCTCAGGAATAAAAAAAAGAAAAAAGAAAAGAAAAATCAAAAACAAAAAACAAACCCTATTTACTCCTCTTTCCCCCTGATTACCAACCCACCCTCTCCCTCTTCCTGGTCCTGGCATTCCCTTACACTGGGGCATAAACCTTCACAGGACCAAGGGCCTCTCCTCCCATTGATGACTGACTAGGCCATCCTCTGCTATGCATATGCAGCTGGAGCCATGAGTCCCATCATGTATAGTCCTTGGTTAGTGGTTGGGTCCCTTGGAGCTCTGAGGGTACTAGGTAGTTCATATTACGGTTTGTTGTTCCTCCTAAAGGGGCTGCCAACTCTATTTCTCCGTGCTGCCCTGCACTGAATCGAGTTGGGCTGGGCCTATGAGAGAGTACAGTACAGCCTCAGGCCACATTTCAGGAGAGCAGACCTCTTACTGAGTGTTACAGCTCTTAGAACAAAAGGCTCAGACAATGGAGTAGATCTTTCAAGGCTTTTACTTCCCTGGATAGGATGTGTGTATGTATGTATGTATGTATGTATGTATGTATGTATGTATGTATGTATATACAGTTTTGGGGGTCATTCAGAATTTGACAGCAGTTATCTCTCATTGGTTTGGGCTGAGAATCTTTATTTTCATGTAAGAGGGATTGACTAATATTATATACCTCTCCTGCTGGGGTCATTGTTGGGGGTTGGGTCTGAAACCTGAGCCAAGGTTCCTGGAGTTACAACCTAACTACTGCCTTCCTTTGTGAACAACATTGTTCATTGTGTGCTCTGGGGTTCTATGCCTGTTACTCCACTGGACTTAGGCTGCTAGAACAGCCCACTGCCCCCACAACTAAACACCAGATACAAGAAGATGGCTAACTAAAAGCCCAAGAACATAATCAATAGAACCCAATGCAAGTTAGCACTATGAAAACCTAGCTCCCCTACTATAACAAGCCCTGGATACCCTACCCCAACTGAAAAATAAGATTTTGACCTTAAATCTCATCTCATGAATATGATAAAGGCCTTTGAAGAGGATATAAATAAAGAGGATATAAATAATCCCCTTACAGAAATATAGGGAACATGAACAAAGAGAGAGAAGCACTTAAAGAGGAAACAAATATATCTCTTAAGGAAATACAGGAAAATAAAATCAAAGAGGTGAAGGAAATGAAGAAAATTGTTTCAGTCCAAAACACAGAAATAAAAACAATAAAAAAAAGGAAAACAGAAATGGAGGCAACCCTTGTAATAGAAAACCTAGAAAGACAACAGGAACTACAGATACAAGAATCACCAAAATAATAAGGAGATGGAAGAAAGAATCTCAAGTATAGAACATACCACAGAAGATATTAATACATTTGTTTTAAAAATGTATAAGACAAAGGACACTGATAATAGGGAAAAAGAAAACAACCCACAGATTGGGAGAAAAGCTCTTTACCAAGTCTACATCCTACAGAGGGCTAATATCCAAAATATACAAAACCTCAAGAAGTTAGACTTCAGAGAACCAAATAACCCTATTAAAAATGGGGTATAGAGCTAAACAAAGAATTTACAACTGAGGAATCATGAATGGTTGTGAAGCACATAAAGAAATGTTCAACATCCTGAGTCATAAGAGAAATACAAATGAAAATTACCCTGAGCGTCCACTTTATACAAGTCAGAAGGGCTAAGATCAAAAACTCAGGTGACAGCAGGTGCTGGTGATGATGTGGAGAAAAAGAAACACTCATCCATTCCTGGTGGGATTGCAAGCTGGTACAACCACTCTCGGGAAATCAATCTGGCAGTTCCTCATAAAATCGGACATAGTACTACCTGAGGACTCAGCTATACCACTCCTGGGCATATACCCAATAGATATGCCAACATATAATAAGGGCACATGCTCAACTATATTAATATCAGCCTTATTTAGAAAAGCCAAAACCTGGAAAGAACCCAGATGTCCTTCAACAGAGGAATGAATACAGAAAATATGGTACATTTTACACAATGGAGTACTACTTATCTATTTTAAAAAAATGAAGTCATTAATTTGTAGGGCAAATGGAGGGAACTAGAAAATATCATCCAGAGTGAAGTAACCCAGTCACAAATGAACACAAAAGTACACATGGTATGTACTCATATAAGTCGATATTAGACAAAAAAGGAAAAAGCTCTGAATACCCACAATATAGTTCACAGACCATATGAAACCCAAGATGAAGGAAGACCAAAGTGTGGATGCTTCATTCCTACTCAGAATTGTGAAGAAAATTAACACAGGATGTAGAGGTAAGGAGAGATCTAGAAGAGAGAAAGAGGGTAGGGGAAAATGTGGACACCATCTGGTGTGGGAGAAGATGGGGGAGAAATACAAAGGGTCAGGAATTTGAAAGGAGGCATGTAGCAGTGGGGTATGGGTAAATGGGAGTAGCCACCAGAAAGTCCCAGATAACAGGGACCAAGCAGTTCCAAGGACCCAACAGGAATGATATTAGCTGAAATACCAAAGGGGAGGAAGAACCTGTAGAGACCATGCCCAGAGGTTAGGCATGGCCACTAGTTGAAGTATGGGGCCACCACCCATCTCCAAAATATTAATACAGAATTACTCCTTACAAAAGGAAATCCGGGACAAAGAGTAGAGAAGAGACTGAACAAAAGGCTATCCAGAGACTTCCTGACCTATCTGCAGATAGCAAATCTAGACACTATTGCTGATGCCAAGAAGAGCTTGCTGACAGGAGCCTGGTATAGCTGACCCTGAGAAACTCTGCCAGTGCCTGACCAATACAAATGTGGATGCATGTAGCCAGCCATTAGACTGAGCATGGAACCTCTATGGAGTACTTAGGGGTGGAACTGAAGGAGCTGAAAGGATTAGCAACCCCACAGGAAAAAAAAAATATGAACCAACCAGTACCCCCCAGAGCTCCCAGAAACTAAACCACCAGCCAAAGTGTACACATGGAAGTACCTATGGCTTCAGATATATTTGTAGCAGAAGATTATGTTATCTGGCATCAATGGGAGGGAAGGCCCTTGGCCTTGTGGAGGCTCAATGCCTTAGCTCAGGGAAATGCTAGGGTACAGAGGTAGGGGGGCGGGTAGGGGGAAGGAACACCCTCATAGAAGCAAGGGGTACAGGGGAGTGGATAGTGAGTTTCACTGGGAAGGGGAATAACATATGAAATGTAGATAAATAAATTAACCAACAAAATATAAAACAAAAGAAAATACAAAATGTAAGATGTTCCTAACCAAAAACATCCAGGAAATTTAGGACAAAATAGACAAACTTAAGAATAAGAGGAATAGAAGAAGGTGATGATTTCCAGTTCAAAGAGCTAGAAAACCTCTTCAACAAGATCAAAAAATAAAACTTTCCTAAGCTAAAGAAAGAGATGGTCATAAAGAAGCCTACAGAACATCAGTAGTTTCGAGCAGAAAAGAAAATCTTCCTCCCACATTATAATCAAAGTACTAAACATACAGAATAAAGAAAGAATATTAAGAGCTATAAGCAGGAAAGGCCAAGTAACATATAAAAGCAGACCTATCAGAATTATACCTAACATCTCAACAGAGATTCTAAAAGGCAGAGGATCCTGGACAGTTGTCTTGCACACAATAAGACACAATAGATACCAGCCCAGGCTACTATACCAAGCAAAACTCACCATCACCATAGATGGAGAAAACAAGATATTCCATGACAAAACAAAATTTAAACAATATCTTTCTAATAACTCAGCCCTACTGAAAATGAGAGAAGGAAAACTCGGAACACAAGGGAAGATAACTACAGCAAAGAAAACTCAAGAAATCATATCAAAACAAACCCAAAAGAAGAGAATTGCACATACATGGTATAACCTTCAACAACAAAGTAATAGGAAGTAATAATCATTGGTCATTAATATCTCTCAACATCAATAGACTTCAATTCTCCAATAAAAATACATAGGCTAACAGATTTGTGTCCTAAACAGGATGCATCATTCTGCTACATGCAATAAGCACACCTCTGCAACAAAGACAGGAACTACCTACTATTAAAGGCCTGGAAACATGCTTTTCAAGCAAAGAATCCTAAGAAACAAGCTCGAGTAGCCAGTCTAATATCAAATAAAATAGACTTTCAGCCAAGAGTAATCAAAAGAGATGAGTAAGAACATTTCATAATCATCAAAGGAAAAATCCACCAAGATGAAATTTCAGTTCTGAACATCTATGCCCCATATATAAGGGTACCCACATTTGTAAAAGAATCTTTACTAAAACTCAAAGCACACAGTGAACTTCACACAATAATAGGGGGAGTTCAATACCCTACTCTTACCAGTAGACCGGTCATTGAAACTGAAACAAAACAGAGAGACAATGAAACTAACAAAAGATATGAAACAAATGATTTTAACCGATATCCACAGAAAATTTTAACCCAAAACAAAAGAATATGCCTTCTCAACAACTCAGGGAACCTTTTCTAAAACTTACCATATTGGACACAAAACAAGCCTCACAGATGCAATAAGTTTGAAATTCTATCAGATCACCAAGGACTAAGTCTGGAATTCTACAACACAAACAGCAAGAAGCTCACAGATTGGAAAAAGATATTTACTAACCCAACATTTGACAAGGGGCTAATATCCAAAATATACAAAGAACTCAAGAAATTAGACTCCAAAAATCAAATAATTCAATTTAAGAAAATGGCATACAGAGGTAAACTGAGAATACTCAACAGAGAAATCTTGAATGGCTGAAAAGCACTTAAAGAAATGTTCAACATCTTTAGTGATCAGGGAAATGCAAATCAAAATGACCTTGAGATTCCACCTCATACTAATCAGGATTGGCAAGATAAAAGACCTCAAGTGACAGCACATGCTGGCGAGGATGTGGAAAAAGTAGATCATTCCTCCATTACTGGTGAAATGGCAAGCATGTACAACTGATCTGAACATCAATCTGGCGGATCCTCAGAAAATTGGAAATATTTCTGCCTGAGGATCCAGTTATACTGCTCGTGGGCATACACCAAAAAGATGCTCCACCATATCAAAGGACATGGGCTCCATTATTGTCACTGTGGCCTTATTCGTAATAGGTGGAAAGTGGAAGAAACTCAGATGTCCTTCATTTAATAATCAAAACAAAACAAAAACAGAATAAATTAAACCTTTATAATTTCATGTGTACAAATTATTTAATCATGTTAAACATTTATTTCTTCATTTAACTTCCCTCAGACCTCACTCCCATTTTTATATCTACTTCCAACTCTACTTTCTTTTCTGAAAAAACAAAATCAGCAAGTACAATTTGTGTTGTAAATTTCCTTGTGTATGTTGGGCCATACACAGTACTGAGTTTAACTACAAGGAGAAAAATCTTTAAATAAGCATACTCTTTCACAGAAGAAATCATCTTTTATAACTCTCTGCCTAAGGACTGTGAGTATTACTTCTTTAATTCTATTTTAACATCTAGAAAAGTCTTCTTTATTTTAAATGTTCAAGTGTTTGTGTTTTTTATTCATTCATTTTATTCATCTATTCTTAATATTCTTTTTCTAATTACTTTTAGATTTTACTGTCCAGTCATTGCCCACCTCCTGGTCTGCCCTCCCTTAGTTCCTCATCCCATTCCTCCTCCCTTCTGTCTTCAAATGTATGTCCCTCACCCAGGCCTTTTCACTCCTTGGGGCCTCAAATCTCTCGAGAGTTAGGTGCATCTTCTCCCACTGAGAACAGAACAGGCAGTTCTCTGCTATATATATGTTGGGGGCCTCCTACCAGCTAGTGTATTCTGCCTGGTTGGTGGCTAAGTATCTGAGAGATCTTGGTGATTTAGGTTTATTAATACTTCTGGTCTTCCTAGTAGGTCACCCTCTTCCTCAGCTTCTTCCAACTTTTCCCTAATTCAATCACAGGGGTCCCTGACTTCAGTCCATTGGTTGGATGTAAGTATCTGCATCTGTCTCAGTCAGTTGCTTTCTGGGCCTTCCTAAGGGCAGCCATGCTAGGCTCCTATCTGTAAGTACACCATAGCATAAGTAATAGAGTCAGGCCTTGGAACCTCCCCTTGAGCTACATCTCAAGTTGGGCTGGTCAATGGACCTCCTTCCCCTCAGACTCTTCTCCATTTTTGTCCCTGAAGTTCTTTTAGACAGGAACACTTCTGTGTCAGAGTTTTTTATTATGGAATAGCAACCCCATCCCTCTACTTAATGCCCTGTCTTTCTACTGGAGGTGACCTCTCCATGTTGCCTCTCCCCACTGTAGAGCATTTCATCTACCCTCTCTTTGAGTTCTGAGAGTCTCTCACCTCACAGGTACTTTCTAGAGGGTCCCCCCACCTCTCACCCCCTGAGGTTGCATATTTCCATTTATTCTGGTAGCCCTCAGGGCTTCTCTCTCTCCTGTTGTCCCTCCCCCATTCCTGATTATATTCCTCTTTTCCCTTACTCCCTTCCCTCTCCCACCCAGATCCTTCCCTCCCCCGGTCTCCCATGACTGATCTCTTCTCCCTTCCAAGTGGGATAGAAGCATCCTCACTTGGGCCCTTCAGCTTGTTAGCCTTCTTTAGTTTTGGGGATTGTATCCTAGGTATTCTGTACTTTTTTAGCTAATATCCATTTATTAGTGAGTACCTCCCATCTATGCCCTTTGGGGTCTGAGATATCTCACTCGGGATATTTTTTATGTTGAAATTCACTCATCAAGTTTGAGTTGTTGAGTTAGTACATTTTGGCATACTTGACTTAAGTAGCTATTTTTGGACATTTTTTGTTCTCCTTGCTTCATGCATTTTGGCCTAGTCTGTTATGCTTAAGATTCAGTTCTGGAGAAACTCTTCTGCTAATGACTTGTAGCTGGAAAAGCTGAAAGTGATTTGATTCAGTTCAAAAAATACATCCTCTTACCTCATAAACAATAATTATTGCTGGGTGGACATTAGCTGGCGAATTGTACTTGGATAATGATGATGGACCTGAGGATTCCACCAACTTTAGCTCCAGAAACTGGAAAACACAAAGGGTATTATGTTTTCTTGCTTTTACAGTCAGAGATTGTGAACACTAGTGCAGGTGTGAACTGGAGGTAGAGGAAAAGTTTTGTTTCTCTGGTTTTACCAGATGTGTTTGAATTGCCTGGCCAAGGTGAATATTCATATTAAGAAAAAATGCTCTCAGGAGGCAGAGGTCCTTGGATCTCTTCTCTATCCAAGCCATATCCTCATAAGAAATATTCAGAGTTAACAGGAGGTTGAACAGGAAGAGGCATTCTTCCTGAATGAGAATAGTATAGTAGAAGTCTGCATAGGGAATAGGAGTTTCAGTAATCTTCTACATATCTTGGATAGGTGATAACATGTTTGTGGAAGTATCCACATAATTTCACTAATATAAATTCCCATACTACTGTTTTATCATTAGTAGATATTTTTGAATTTTGCTAGCACATATACTATGTGGCCTTGCTAATTAGGTGTGTCCTGTAAAACATGCAGCTTAAAGTTATAACTAATTTTTTTTTCTCATCTGAACTGTATACATTTAATTTAATGCTAGTAACATATCTTATGTATCCTCTTGGTCTGTAATGTGTGATTTAAGTAAAACCAACCTTGGTCTGACTGTAAAATGTGGTGATAGAAGCTGATGTTACTATAAAATAATGAGTGGACAATACTGCCCAAGGAAAGAACAATAAAAAATCTAAAGGAAATATAAGAACTCACTGGAGATATGAAGCTATATTGTAATGGCTATTTCTGGTTGTCAACTTGACCATATCTGGAATGAACTACAATCCAGAATTGGTGGGCTCACCTGTGATCCAGATCTTGAGGCTGGTAAACAAGTTTCTGATCTGTATCTTGGCATGGAGATCTTGAGGCATAGTGGCTATGAATCCCAGGAAACTAAGGTAAGGAGATCTCTGAATTTGAGGTCAGCCTGGGACAAACAAGTCCCAGATCCAGGTGTGTTGGTACACACCTTTATTCTGGGCCAAACCTTCTGTTGGAAATCTACAAAAGTACATTGGAAGAAGGAAGATTCGCTTTTCTTTGCCTGCTTGCATTTACTTGCCAGCACATCTGTTGGAATCTACTAGACCTGTAGGACTGAGCAAGTACTATATCCTTGTCCTTCCCATTCATAACTGACCATTTTTGGGAAGTTGGACTAGAGAGTATAAGTCATCATAACAAATTCCCTTACTATATAAAAATTCATAAGTTCTGTGACTCTAGAGAACCCTGACTAATACATGTGTAATATAGAAGTAAGCACACTATAAGCACATATGTATGGCTCCTTATACATACATTTAATAAAACTACTGTTCAAATGAAAACAATTTTGATTGAGAAAAACTAGGCAGCATGTATGTCCTACACTGCCATGATAAGATGAAGGAACAACACTGTCCAGTTGAATAAATATCTGGAAGATTTTACATATTTACCTATAGCAATCTTTCTTTCAGTCACTCAATACACAGAATAACATTGGGAGCTACTTAAAGGCATATATGGATAGATAGGAGAAAACAAGTAAGTCAGAACATTCCATAAAAGGTATCCATAGACCTTTCCAAAAATATAAACTAAAAGTAAAATTTTATAGAGATATCCTCAAGTACTGTTTTTGTAACCCAACCACAGTATCAGACATCAAATAAAGGCAATGTCGTATATTTCATAAAATAACTGTAAAGTTGCTGCTGGCTCACCCAGGCCTTATGGGGTAAGGGGCTGTGATGGAACAGAGCACTGGAAAAAGGCCAAAAACTAACAACCTCTGGCCTACTAATGATCTCTGGCCTTGTAACTGTCTTTAACTGTATTGGGGGCTAGAAGCTGATGACTTCTGGAAACAGCACTGTCTTGTTTATTTTGTGGCTTAGAACTGCAAGCTTCTTTTCTCTTTAACACTCTATGCTTAAATAAGCACTGGAGAAACATAACTCTCTTACTCTCTTATTACTGATAATTAAAGAAGCACTAGTTTAAGCTGCTTGACACATTTTTTTTTTAGTAGCCATCACTTAAGTAAGAGCATTTATTGCTAGAGCTCCTTTCTCTGATGAATCATCCAGGAGCTCCTTTCTTACCAAGTAAGAGGCTCAGCACATGTTAACTCCTTTTGAACCAGAGAGAAAGGAAAGGAAAGGAAAGGAAAGGAAAGGAAAGGAAAGGAAAGGA
>JADRCD010029400.1:0-14951 GCA_019843815.1 Montemys delectorum
CAAAGAATTCCTTTATCTTACAATTGAAGCAATGTATTTTACAAATACCAATTTCCAGTCTCTGTGGTAGACAATAGGATTATGGATGTTGATAATGTTTTTAAAGACATATCTTTGAGATGCTTATAATCTAGCTGAGAGGGCAGTAATTTAAATAAAAGAAGAATGAGTGTCACAAAAAAAAGTAAACAGCTATGGAAATGAACGTTGTAGGCACCATGCCTACATGAGCCGTGGACATGTCATGCCATGCCTGGTGAGATGTGAAGAGCAGCTATCCAGTTGAGTACTAGGAGCTAGAATTTACTGAGCACTTATTATAAGCAGTCATAATACATATGTTACTTTTATCAAAACCCCATCAGGAGAGCCTGTTGTTGTTTTTCTCACAGATAAGAGAAGTCAAGATCAAAGAGGTGAAATATAGTCAGCTAGAGGCTCTGTACTGGCTGGTTTTGTGTGTCAACTTGACACAGGCTGCAGTTATCACAGAGAAGGGAGCTTCAGTTGGGGAAGTGCCTCCATGAGATCCAGCTGTGGGGCATTTTCTCAATTAGTGATCAAGGGGGTAGGGCCTTTTGTGGGTGGTGCCATCTCTGGGCTTGGAAGTCTTGAGTTCTATAAGAGAGCAGGCTGAGCAAGCCAGGAGAAACAAGCCAGCAAAGAACATCTCTCCATGGCCTCTTCGTCAGCTCCTGCTTCCTGACCTGCTTGAGTTCCAGTCCTGACTTCCTTGTGATAAACAGCAATGTGGAAGTAAGCCAAATAAACCCTTTCCTCCCCAACTTGCTTCTTGGTCATGATGAATAGAAACCCTGACTAAGACAGGCTCATAGCTATTTTGAAGTGGTACCTGACCCACCTTAAGCAGTAGCATACCAGGCTCTCTGCTACTCTAGGACACAAAGAGACTTGGGTGAGGTTAGAGTCTAGGTCAGCCTCTGTGGGACTCAGTGGACCATGATTAAGTGACACATTTAATGACTGTGTGAGCCGAGAAGGGGGTTTCCTTAGGGCCTTGTGCTGCTTTGGAGTTCAGTGCCTCTACAACAAGAACATGCAGCTGTCTCCCTTACAATTGAGGGAGGTTAAATCCTTCGTATACATCCAGGGTTATAAAGGTTGGATGGATTTTTCTTAAAGTGTAGTGATTCATGAATCAGAGAGCATCCCATCAGAAACGTTTAGGAAGGCACTGAGCAGGGCTTGAGTGCAGAAAAATGGTAAGCACAGAAGAATGGAGACCACTTGTGCCTAAGTCATTTTCCTTACAAGGTTTCTACAGACAGGATTTCTTCTCCATGCTGGCTTGTGTATATTGGAATCCTTCCTGTGGTAGCTATGCCACACCCTCTACATTTTCCTCATCTGCAAAGCTGACGCCATAAGGATCATGTATAAGCCTTCTGAAGTGATAGACATTTTATCCATCTTTGTATCCTGCCTACTAGAAGCAGCAAAGGGAACAGTAAAGAGGTTTCATTACGACTGTGTAAACCAGTCAGCCAAGAGCCCCTTGAATTTCTCCATTAAGGAGTCCTGTAAGTCTGTATAATGGGCTGGCTCTTTTTCTTTTTGATTTCTGGTACCAAAGCTTGGATGTGCAAACAACTGAGTCATGAATAAACCTGGATGAATGGAGCAAATAAGGAACCAAGAAAAGCAGAGGAAACAGGAAAGGGCCAATTAGAGTTGGCAGTTCCCTGTGGAGGACTCTAAGGAGGGCCAGTTAGGTAGGTGGACAGTCCAATATTGTTTAATATGGTCATTTTCACACAGGATGGGAGGGGAATTTGAATAGAAACTAAAGTATGATCCTAAGAGAAGATAAACTAAAGTAAATTATACTAAAGGAGAGCATTCTAGATGGGTTAGTCATGTGTATAAAATCTGGGGATTTTTTTTCCTAATGTGTAAAAATAGTAGTACCTTCCTGCCCCTGGTACACTCATAGTATTTGCAACCTGACACACCTGCCAGTTGGCTAGTAAGTGTGATTTGTCTTCTTACCAATGATGCAATTATTAACTATACTCATTTTTTTCTTTCCCTAAATAGTATCTGTCTTAGTCAGGGTTTTTATTCCTGCACAAACATCATGACCAAGAAGCAAGTTGGGGAGGAAAGGGTTTATTCAGCTTATATTCACATGGCTGTTTATCACCAGAGGAAGTCAGGACTGGAACTCAAGCAGGTCAGGAAGCAGGAGCTGATGCAGAGGCTATGGAGGGATGTTTCTTACTGGCTTGCTTGCTTCTCCTGGCTTGTTCAGCCTGCTCTCTTATAGAACCCAAGACTTCCAGCCCAGGGATGGCACTACTCCTTTGATCACTAATTGAGAAAATGCCCCACAGCTGGATCTCATGGAGGCATTTCCCCAACTGAAGCTCACTTCTCTGTGATAACTCCAGCCTGTGTCAAGTTGACACACAAAACTAGCCAATACAGATGCAATTATTAACTATACTCATTTTTTTCTTTCCCTAAATAGTATCCAATTATAAGAATCTTGACCAAGTGGATCACTTGATTTATTTAGCTGATTTTGTAAGAGTGGCATTGTAATGTGATTTTTAAGGAGATGCCAACTGTGAGCTCACATTTTTTTTAATTCCCATGTTGTTTTAGAGGAAGGGGAGAGGTGAGGATAAATAAGGCATGATCAGATGCCCCTGGTAGGGGCTGGCACCTGACTGATACCCGAGGATCTTACCAAGGCTATGAAGGAAACCGTGGCTAATGAATGTGCCCCACTGTGTTTATGGATGAATGAAAGGAGCCAAAGAAAGAGCTACTCAGAGGAGGTAGAAGCTAGGAGCCTTCAACAAGAAGGCTGTTGTTGCCTTGCCAAAGGAGTTATCTAGATAACCAGGGACGGGCACCCCCTGAGCCACTTCCACCCTTAAACCTGATGCCCTTGAGAGACTGGTGACTTCCATGTGTCATCTTTCATTTCCCTCTTTCTTTCCTCATTCAGTTAACTTTATACCTGAGAATCTCATACAGAAGAATTCAATCCTACCATTGGACAACAGGGATAGGAGCTCGTGAAGTATCAATCGGGCTTTGTTGTCGAAGCATGTCACACTACCAAGATCTATCAATATATTAGTGTCAACCCACATAGGAAACTGGATGGTTACAGATTAAGAATACTGTAGCCTTACAGATGGAACTGTGGATAGCCACATATTGATATATGGTTGGTAGTGAAAGCAAAACTCCTCTATTCATATTCATTCCTAGAGATACTTCTGAAATTTTAAGTCAATTTCACGGTATTTTTTTTAAGCTTTTCTTTCATACTCCTTAAATTCCAAAACTTCCAAAATGCACTCATTATCTCCTTAAGCTGATGTTATTTACAAATAAGGAGAGAGGGAGGGAGGGAAGGAGGAAGGAAGGAAGGAAGGAAGGAAGGAAAGAAGGAAGGAAGGAAGGAAGGGAGGGAGGGAGGGAGGAAGGGAGGGAGGGAGGGAGGAAGGAAGGAAGGGAGGGAGGGAGGGGGGAGGAAGGAAAGAGGGAGGAATGGAGGGAGGGAGAGAGAGAGAGAAGAAAGAAGGGAAGAGAAAGAAAAAAATCTCAATAAATATCTTTCAAACAAGCCTTCAGCTACCATACTACAACCTACATTTGGTGTCACTTGGGAGATTGTCTGGCATTAAGTGGTGGCCTTGGGTTACATGTTCTCATCTCAACTCAGATCTGAAGGCAGAATGAGAAGATCTGTGTATCCATTGGTTCTCAATGCCCCATCACCTAGGATGCATCCCTGGACATGAAGCAAAGCCAGAAGTTCCAGTGACTACAGGGGTAAAAGCCAATCAGGTGCCGTGGTAACAAGGATGGCTAATGAGTGCCAACAGCACTCTGACAGGCTGGAGAAACACGGTCCAAGACAAGGAATAGCTTACATTTTTGTTTTGGGTTTTTTTTCCTTTTCTTTCCTCATCTTCCAAATCCATTTCCTGTTTATGAAATATTAAAAATATTGGTGTGCAAGGTTTCTACCCACCTTAGACCATTTATGTCCCAGATGAAAGACATACTCTTAGCCTTTATATTTTAAAATATACCTTAGGCAGCATAATAGCTGGGCAGCTGCCTACCCTTCATGCTGTTAGAATCTACCTTCCCAGTGATAACTGTAAGCCATCACTCACTATTTACCATGTTTCATCTGGGCTCCTCTCAACTCCAACCAGGCAGCCCTCTGGGCCACAGTGTCTTGGTCCCCAGCCCCTGAACTTCTTCTCCCTCTGGTACATTCTTCTTCTATTTCATGGGGGCTTCCTTTCCTTCTTCTGCCAGCCTATGAAACCTCAACCCCACCCACCTATGTCTCTTCTGCCCAGCTGTTGGCTGTTGGCATCTTTATTCATCAATCAGAATTAACTTGGGGGCAGGGTTCCAGGGGCTACGTATAGACTCCAGGTCTTGAGGTCCAACACCTAGCACTGTAATAGACAGTAAAAGACAACACCTCACTGTTGTGGGAGCAACTAAAATTTTCAACTCAGTCAGTATTCTGAAAGCAGAATCCTTTGTATTTATTGACTAACTGATAACAAACTTTAGTTACATCCCTTTCTTACCTTCCCTACCTAGTGGGAGAGTAAGAGGAAGCTGATCTTTTCCAGTCTCCTTTGATACTGGTTTAAATCTTAGACTTTGCTAAAGCATCCACTGTCCTGTTCAGACTTGTTCTTCTTGCACAAACAGCAGCTGCTACTGCTGTTGGATAGACTTTGTTACAGAGCTTAGTGTCTGTTTTCCTGGGCCTTCTCTTGCTTTGGCCTCCTCATTCCACCTTTGGGTTCTATCAGCATCAGAAGTACCAATGGAATTGGTGTTCAGGGACCATCTTTCCACATAGGTAAAGGCAGTCAAAGGAGATACGGAGCCTTGGGGATTACCCTTTGTCTTAGTCAGGGTTTCTATTCCTGCACAAACATCATGACCACGAAGCAAGTTGGGGAGGAAAGGGTTTATTTGGCTTACTTCCACATTGCTGTTTATCACAAGGAAGTCAGGACTGGAACTCAAGCAGGTCAGGAAGCAGGAGCTGATGCAGAGGCCATGGAAGGATGTTCCTTACTGGCTTGCTTCTCCTGGATTGCTCAGCCTGCTCTCTTATAGAACTCAAGACTTCCGAGCCCAGAGATGGCACCACCCACAAGGGGCACTACCCCCTTGATCACTAATTGAGAAAATGCCCCACAGCTGGGTCTCATGGAGGCACTTCCCCAACTGAAGCCCCCTTCTCTGTGATAACTGCAGCCTGTGTCAAGCTGACACACAAAACTAGCCAGTACACCCTTCCACTGATCCTAGCTAGGGCCCCATCCCATGGCTGCTTCCTGGCACTGTGGAGCACATTTTACCACAAGAAGATGCTAGTTATGCAAAGGGAAGTTCCCCGTGTATCATTGGACCACAGTAGTTCTGTTTTCCATGGTTGCTGCAGATTATATTTGGCATGTCTCCCAAGGGGCTATGTATTAAAGACTCGTTTATACCTCTGATGCTCTTGAGAGGAACCTTGGTAAGGTAGAGTCTAGAAGAAAGAAGCACCATTGATACAGTACCCTTTGAAGAGGTCTAGGAACCCAGCTTTCACCCCTTCCTTTGCTCTCCCTTTTCTTTTCTGTCTCCCTCTCTCCCAGTTTTCCTCCTCCTCTTCCTCTTCCCTACCTCTCTCTTTCTGTCTCTCTCTCTTTCACTCTTCCCATCTCACATTCTCTCTTTAGCTCCTGCCGTTAAATACACACATCCCTACCATGACATACGGTGTCACCATAGGTTCAAACCTCTGAAACTATAAACCACAACAATTATTTCCCACTTTAAGTGGTGTAGCTCCAGCGTGTTTGTTTGCATGTTTGTTTGGTTTTGTCACAGTGATAGAAAACTAAATGGAGGTTTTGGCCTAAGTAGCATATAGAAGTTTCATGAGCAGTATTTAACCTTAACACTACTAATTATCCCTAAAGATTCCTGGGGAGCCATCCACCTCTTCTGTCACTCATGACAGCAGACTATATTGTGTTTTTCCAGATTGGGCAGTTTCGCATAGACATCCTATGGATTCGAGGGTTCTGTTACCCAAGGGATTTCAACTGGAGGCTGGGAGCCAGTATTGGGAAAATGGATAACCATCACTGCAGTCAGGAAACAGAACAGTTGTAAATGCTTCTGTGACTACCCTCACAATCTTCAGAGATCTCTGATATGTTCCTCAGACCACAATTTTATCTCCTAGGAGTGGAAGGGAAGCATCAAAAATTTACAAAGAATGTCACTGTCTTAGGGTTTGATAGCTGCGTAGGGGCGCCATGGCCATAACAATTTTTATAAAGGAAAATATTTAATTGGGGCTGGCTTACAGTTTCAGAGGTCTAGTCCACTATTCTCATGTTGGGAAGCATGGTAGCGTGCAGACAGACATGGTGCTGGAGATGAAGCTGAGAGTTCTACATTTTGTTCTGAAGGCAGCAGAAGGGGACTGAGTGTCACACTGGGTGTAGCTTGAGCAAAGCCTACCCCCCAACCTTACATACTTCTTCCAACAAGGCCATACCTCCTAAGAGTACCACTCCCTGTAGGCCAAGCATTCAAAAACATGAGGCTGTGGGGGCCATGGGGCTGAGTTACAAAATATATTGTGGACTAGAATGGAAACAAGATACGGAAAAGAGACCAGTGGCACTTAGCCCCACACTTAGAGCTAGAAGTTCAAGGGATAGAATTAAAAACCCTTTCTCTTTTGAGTTTTGGTTTTGATTCCAACAGGTTGCTATGGCCACTCCTATCACTATAGCTACAGGGTTAACTGGCACCTAGGACCCAGGGGATTGGACAAAACAGAAAATAAAGGGATTATGTCACTTTTTTTAAAATTACAAAGTCCCTTGCTACTTTTCAAGCTATAAATAATGTGGCTATTCTCTCTTTCCCTCTCTCTCTCTTTTCCTCCCTCCCCCTCCATCCCTCTCTTCCTCTTTTCCTCCCTCCCTCTCTCTAACTCAAGTTCTCAAGTTCAGTTTGCAGGAAATAGAGGAGACTTAAGATTTGAAAACACGTTTCACTGGTGCTGTAAGTTGAGGCACTACCCTCTCACCCACCTGCATGTATGTTTCTGTATGTTCAAATATCAAGGTACACATACAGTCTAGCTGTCTGGTTTCCCTCTATGTGTTTCACTCACTAAGAACACATGAATACACAGGCCTACTGCATCATATCTACACACTCAGCTTCTGAAAACTAGTTGCCTGGCCATGTTTTTCACTCTCATTTGTTTTGTTTTGATCACA
Source organism: Montemys delectorum (assembly GCA_019843815.1). Classification (NCBI taxonomy): domain Eukaryota; kingdom Metazoa; phylum Chordata; class Mammalia; order Rodentia; family Muridae; genus Montemys; species Montemys delectorum. Next base: position 7,317 of record JADRCD010029400.1, read on the forward strand.
TGTTGTAAATGGAGACATTGACATCACTGTACAGTATGCCCAGAAGACAACTGCCTCAGAGGTGCCTTCCCACAGCTTTCTCATCTGTAAAATGGGATAATGCTTTCTTTACACATGCTATTTTAAATGATAAAACTTCTTTCCTGGTTTGGTAGAAAGATGCATTAAGACAGATTTCAGGTCTTCAGGTCCTTTGGTAATGCTGGCTTCTACAGGCCCAGGCCAGGTTGCGTAGGTGGAAGTCCAAGGACATTTTACAGAATAAAGGAATTCCTTACATTGACAGACTTTAGAGGGAAGGGAATCTCTGAGTTTAGGGGGCGTCTCTCAGTTTAGATTAGTGAAGGTAGTAGATAAAATACAGGGCAGTATTTTAGGAAGTTATTTCTCTTGCCTCTCCCTACTTTAGGGCTGCTGAACTAGGCACTAGCTTAGGCTATAAGGTGTGACTGATCTCTTCTATAGGGCCAGCCTCTATGATCTAACGCTTGTAAGATGTGACCTATTTAGATAGTTCAAATACATATACAGTGGTCTGTAAAAGGACAGATATCAATTTCAAGATGTTGCATAGAAAGCAGCAAAATATAAATTGAACAAAATGTCAAGTTTTCACATAAAACTTACATATGCGCCTGCACACACACACACACACACACACACACACACACTGATATACAATGAAATAAATCTGAAAGTTAAGCAATTGACATTTTAAGAGTTTCTTTCATTATCGCTACTTTTCACAAAAAGAAGCTGTAATTTCTTTGAAACTTCTTACAAATGTGAGTTGTCATTGTTGGATGACGGGTGTATAATTTCTTATCATTTCTATGAAGAGTTTTGCAAAAGTCATTCAGTGCTAACACATTGAAAACATCAGAATTTCTTACTAAAAGACTTTCAATTTGGAAAGGCACTTGTTCCTTGTTTTTTGAAGGCAGATAGTTCACACTTGCTTCTTGGATCTCCCACAAACGATCTCTGTGCAAAGGGCGAAAGTAACACCCTGGCTGTGCTTCCACTACTGTGCCTCATGCTACACAAAGGCAAAGTCCCAGGAGGAATTCTACGTCTTCAGCCAGACTAATCTGTGCTCTCAGATGTCCTTGAACATTAATCTTCTACATGCTCATTTTCAGTCATCTAAAGAGAACTTGGGAATGATGGAGAATGATCTGTCCACCTCATGATAAAAATTTACATTCCCACAGTCCACAATTTAGATTCACCACTAACATCATGCTTTAATATCTCTAAAATGTCAATACAGTTTCTGTCTTGTTTCTCTATAAAAATAGTTTAAAATGTAAATTAAATTAACATGTTAGTTTCCAAACTGTGCCTGTTTGGACTCCATTTACTCGGTAGGCGCAGTCTTCAGGGAAGTGATGCCCACAGCATCTTCGCATCTCACCCTTCCCCAACCCCACGCCCCACTCCACCGGTCTCCAGGAATATCACCAAACATTTCCTCTTCTGTGTTGGATCTGGCCTGAGTCCCTCCACCCAGTGACCATTCCCTAAACTGTTCAGTCACCACTGGAGGAAAAAGACTTCTTGTCATTCTTCCCTGATCCAGTGGACCTAGACTGAAAGGGCAGTCTGAAAATGAAGTTCCTCTTCCCTGATCCCTAAGAAGGTAGAGAACAAAGCGTTTGTCCTTTATCTTCTGACTGCTGAGGAAATTACAGCTTAGCTTGGCTTGGGGAAGGGGATTGCTTCCTGAGGTATGTTCAGGAGGCCACAAAGCTCCCATCCATATAGTCAGATAGTCAACTGTGTGTGTGCACCTCCCAATTTTCATTTTCTCTCCTTGCAACTTCTGAATAAGAGAATGGGGTTATATTAGATGGTAGGCAATCAATGAGGAATGACAAATTGGAAGAGGACATTTAAATTTTGTAGATATATTTATTATATTTTACATTATGTATGTGTGTACTTTGCCTGCATGTATATATGCATATCCTATTCATGCCTGGCACCCATGGAGGTCAGAAGAGGGTCTTTGAAAGAATAAATAGATATGAGTTCATTGTTCCAAGAGTTTCACACTTCCCCTCTGATGGACATACTGTGCATTTAAATTACCCTGGAACACACAGCATTTTTTTGGTAAGCCATCAGAATGCCTTCAGATTAGACAATCTGACAAATAAAACTTCTGAAAATTTATAGCAATGTGACCCTGGTAACAACATTCTTATGAAAGTCTAATCATTTGTGTAATGTTATAATGATTTTCTTCCATAAGTAAAATATCCCTGAAGTCAAGTTTTGATGTTCTAATGTCATGTTTCTTAAATACATTAAATATGTTACCAAAAGGAATAAAAGTAACTGCAGGTAAGACATAAATAGCAGGTTCTACCCTGCTTTCTTACACTCTGATCATCCAGCAGCTGAAACTTCTCAAATCATAAGTAAATGTGCTTTCACAGAATAGTAACTTCTTGTTGAATACTTACTTAAATATATTTTCCATTGATTTTCATCACCAAAATCATGTACGTACTGATTTTCATGGGGAAACAGACTTCTGTGTATAATATGATGGTTTCATAAAATTCCTTTCTTGAATTACAAAAAAAAATTATCATCATTGTGCATGTGTTTGTGTGCACATGCTTGTGCATGATATGCAGAGACCGATGTGTATACCATGATACACGCAGAAATATTAGAGAACAGCTCAGAAGCTCCCTTCTCCTGTCAAACCTTTCCATAGTTTTCAGGGAAAGAACTCAGGTCCTAGGGTCTGCGGGGAAAGTGTGCCTAATCAGTGAGCAATCTCTTCTGCTCTTGAAACTCTTTTCTGTAGAAAGCAGAAACTACCATGAGACACAGTGTTCATTGAGATGAAGAGTCAATCCCACCGCTGGAAATCTAGGAGAGTTTCTGCTCTTTGTAGTAGGAAAATGACTTTGGTATATAAGGGTTACTAAAAGGGATATGGTTCTTTCTACCCATAGCTTATGTTCTGTTGAAGAAGACAAAACATAAAACAAGCAAACTTATACATTGAGGAAAGTGTGATGAAATTAGAGGCCAGAGAGCTATAGGAGAAAGGTCTCTAAAAAAAACGTTCATTTTACCACCAAGCTTGATGGCCTAAGCTTAATCTTCTCAACAACAGGATGAAAGAAGAGAATTAACTTCCACAAATTGCCCCTGACCTCCCATGAGTGCCATGGCAGATGTGTAGCCCTACCCCATCCACAGGTGTGCACAAATATAAAAAATATAAAGAAAATATAACAGGAGAAAGTGAGTGGATGATTTAATTTGTATTGCGTTCCAGAAAAGACCTCTCCAAACTGATGGTATTTGTGCTAAGACCAGAAGAATGTCATTAAAATTATAGAAAAGAAGACTATCTTTGAGGCACAGATTCTGAAGTTGGAAAGGGTTTGATGAATTCAGGAATTAAAAGGTCAATGTGATGAGAATCCGAGAACAAAAACAGGAAGTAGCGCACAGGGTACTATTTATGTATGTAATTTATTCCAAGTGCCATGGGAAGTCATTAAACAGTTTTGGATAGTTGGATGCTATCATAAGGTGATATTTTTAGATTTCCCTAATCCCTGTATAGATAAGAGTGGGTATAAGCAAGGATGAAAACAGGAAGCAGTATGGGGGGAACTGATAGTTCAGGAAAGAGTAGACAAGAGAGTAGAGCAAAATGTATTCTGGAGACAGAATGTGGACCCTGGAATGTGTATTTAGTGAAGACAAAAGCATTGGGCTATGGAAAAGGCTACACAGAGGCAAGTTGATGTTGCAGTGGAACAGAGGTTTATTTAAGAGATCAATGAGGATGTGTAAGGTTTGAGGTATCTGGAGAATAGCCAAGAGAAAGTTAAGGAATATTAATTTTTAAAATAGACAACTCCCCCACTCTTTATCCTCAGTTTTACTTTCTGTAGTTCAAGTTAACAATAATCAACCACAGGCTAAAGTCTGAAATGGAAAATTCTAGAAATAACTAATTAATACACTTTAAATAACTTTTACTGCTGTATATTGTTACCATTGCTCTGCTATGTTGATTGTTGTTCTTATTGTCAACTTACTATTCAAAGTTTACTATAGTTGTATATGTGCAAAACAAATAGTTCATGTACTATTATTACCCATGATGTCCAGCATCCTCTGAGGCCTCAAAAATGTGCCAACCGATAAGTCTGGGGCTATAGAATCTTGAGCTCTGGAATAAAATCAGGATAGAGATTAAAACTTAGAAATTACTAGTAGATTGAAAATATTTAAGTCCCTAGAAAAAGAAAAACATTTCTCAGGAAGAGAGTATAGAAGGAATAGTGGACAAGTTCAGGATAAAACACATGGCCCATAAGACATCTAGACTACAGGCTGCAGAGAAATCTAAGTTGACAAAGATTGGGCACAGACATTGGCCAATCAGGGCACATGCCAGTGCACCCCTATATAAGTGAGTAAATCAGATATTATTCTTTCCACTTGGTGATTGACAAATGTTTAGCAGAGGTGGAGGAGAAGCCAAGACAGAAAGAAGGCTAGAATAGTGGTGGCTTGAAATAGTAGCTGTTGATGTAGCATGAGGTATTACAATCTAGCCATCCACTATGTGATAACTTAGCCATAGCAGTAATTTAGTCCAGTACATTGCTATGTGTTCATAATAAGGATGCTGTAAGCTAAATACACTTACCATACGGATTAAATGTTTATCACATACCATTAACATGGTACCTAAAACTTGATAATGTTAGATTATTGCTATCGCCTTGCATATGTACTGTTATTACTTTAAATAGTATTCCTTGCACTTGTACAGAAAACTTCATTATAAAATGTTTTATCATATAATACCAGCAACAGCCTCATATATCTTGTGATTGTATCAAGAGGCTGTGCCAAGTGACACATCTGTGATATTCTCACAATGGAGGAATCAGCTAGTAATACATTTCTCAGAACGCATCCCCATGGTTGAGCAATGTATGACTTTATTATAACAATTGACACAGACCAGCTGACTGAATATTATATGTGAGAAGTTGAAAAAAAGAAACCATTGAAATAGTCACTCCATTAGAAGGAAGGGTTTTATTGCGGATAAGAGAGAGAAAAGGCCAGTCCCACAACACCTAGAGGAAACTCCACTCCCAGGTGCTCTAATACACCCAGGATCAGAGGTGAGGAGGACACATCTGTCCCAGCACTGGGAGTAACTGGGACCAGTAGGACCCAGGCACGTAGGAACTCCACCAGCCCAGTGGCACTGGTTCCTTCCAGTCTGTCTGGGCTGGTGCCCTGAGGAGACCTTGGGCACAAACTCTGCAGCCAGTCCCAAAGCACCCAGAGGAAGATCTACTCCCAGGCACTCTAAGAAACCTAGGATCAAAGGATCCCAGAATCACAGGATCACAGAAACTACTTGACTCTGAGGAGTTCTGACACAACCACAATCACAGGAAGGACAGGCTCCAGTCAGATTTAGCCAGGGCAGGTAGCACTAGATATAACCAGATGGCGGGGGAGTGGGGGCAAGGGTAAGAAAATAAGCAACACAAACCAAGGTTACTTGGCATCATCAGAACCCAATTCTCCCACCATAGCAAGTTCTGGACATACCATCACACCAGAAAAACAAGATTCAGATGTAAAAATCACCTCTCCTGATGATGATACAGGACTTTAAGAAAGACTTAAATAAATCCCTCAAAGAAATACAGGAGAATACAAGTAAACAGCTAGAAGCCCTTCAAGAGGAAACACAAAAATCCCTTAAAGAACTACAGAAAAACACAATCAAGCAGGTGAAGGAAATGAGCAAAACCATCCAGAATCTAAAAATGGAAATAGAAAAAAATAAAGAAATCAGAAAGAGACAACCCTGGAGATAGAAAACCTAGGAAAGAAATCAGGAGTTGTTCATGCAAGCATCACCAACAGAATACAAGAGATAGAAGAGAGAATCTCAGGGGCAGAAGACACCATAGACAACATTGACACAGAGTCAAAGAAAAGGCAAAAAGCAAAAGGCTCCTAACCCCAAACATTCAGAAAATCCAGGATGCAATTAGAAGACCAAACCTAAGGATAATTGGTATAGAAGAGAGTGAAGACTCCCAATGTAATGGGCCAGTAAATATCTTCAACAAAATTATAGAAGAAAACTTCCCTAACCTAAAGAAAGAGATGCCCATGAACATACAAGAAGCCTACAGAACTCCAAATAGACTGGACCAGAAAAGAAATTCCTCCCATCACATAATAATAAAAACACCAAATGCACTAAACAAAGAAAGAATTTTAAAAGCAGTAAGGGAAAAAAGGCAAGTAACATATAAAGGCAGGCCTATCAGAATTACAGCGGACTTCTCACCAGAGACTATGAAAGCTAGAAGATCCGAGGCAGATATCATACAGACCCGAGAACAGAAATGCCAGCCCAGGCTACTATACCCAGCAAAACTCTCAATTATCATAGATGGAGAAAACAAGATATTCCATGACAAAATGAAATTTACACAATATCTTTCCACAAATCCAGCCCTACAAAGGATAATAGATGGAAAACACCAACATAAGGAGCAAAACTACACCCTAGAAGAAGCAAGAAAGTAATCTTTCAACAAAGCCACACAAACCTAATTCTACCTCTTACAACAAAAACAACAGGAAGTAACAATTACTTTTTCTTAATATCTTAATATATTAAAAACATATCCTAATAGTAACAATATATCCTTAATATTAACTACATATCCTAATCGATTGAAATCCAAAACTATGAAGAATTAGAAATTTGTTGACTGTCATCCAATGGTCTCTCTAATTTGGTAATTGGAGAAATAGGTCCAATATTGTACAATCTATATACACTTTTAGATTGTTCGTTTGTGACCCTGTGTACAACATAAGAGTCTTGAAATCTTGCTTCTCCTATCTCAGCCTCTCTATTAGTAGTATTGCTTATTTCATGTTTTTATACTATACTATGGTTTTCAGAACAGCTTACATATTTCAAAAGTATTTATATAGCCAAAAGAAATGTAAACAATTAAATTGGGAGGTGGTTTTTAAGAGAACAACAAAGAGTGAGACTAAATGCTTTGTTTGATGTTTGTAACTCTTGTATCAAGTTTGAAGAAGAGGACTTTATAAGTTACTCTTTTTCTGAGATGAATGCTTTTAAAAATCATTACAGTCAATGAACCAGATTCTTACCGTCACCTAATGTCTGTACCACCCTCCAAGCAGAACCATTGTTCATTGAAACAGTTGGTGAATGACTTTATGGATAGACCATCTTAATACATACACCATTTCTTAAATGAATGTAACCTGTTCTCTGTGGGATGAGAGTAAAGTCACTCACTCAAGTCAAATAGCTTTGACCATAGCAGGAAGTCTGTATATAAAAATCGTGCTTACAATTCATTCCTTGGTGCAGCAGAACTGTCAACTCTAAGCTTAGCTACCATGGAGGTAAAATCCTTTGGTGATGTGAGGATTACTGAAGTACAGCTTTATTACAATGAAATCCACTGTCTAAAAATTGTTCTTATTTTGGGCTTGTACCACAGTAAGAGCCAAGATTTTAAATTCTACTAAATACAAAACAAACAAACAAACAAACAA
>JADRCD010029405.1:0-26301 GCA_019843815.1 Montemys delectorum
TTATTTTGCTATTTACTTAGTAACCAGTGAGTTTCCATAAGATGTTGTCATACATCCTTAGTTAACCTACTTACTGCCCTCTCTATTCCTATCCCTACTCAATCCTTTAAGCTCTAGCATTCTCACTCTTCCTTTATAGCACATTTCCTCTTCTATACCACATAACTGCCTCCAGTTATATTTTAGTTGGGTTGTAAGAACAGGATTCTATGTGTTTCTTTCATCTGTGTTAGTCCTCCCTAAGCCATCCCCTCATTTATTCTCTGCTTCATCTGTTCTCCTCCCTGTATTCTACCTCTCTACTTCTTCTTGACCTATAATGTAGCCATCCCGTCCCCCTTAATATATTCCTCACCCCAAATATCTATTTCTAGTTTTTTGACTTCCACTTGGGATCCAAACTAAACACACAAAAATGATTTGAAGCTAAAATTCAAATATTGGAGAAAACAAAACATGTGGTATTAATTTTTCTGAGCCGGAGTAACCTCTTCTTTTTCTAGTTCCATCTATTTACTTCCATATTTCATGTTCTCATTTTCATTACAGCTGCATAAATCCAATTATGTATATATACATTTTTTATTTCTTTGGTTAATAGATATCAAAGTTGATTTCGTGTCCTAGATATTATAAATAGGGTAACAATGGATATCTATATGAAAATGTCTTTTTAGTAATATATAAAATATTTTGAGGTATATGCCCAGGATTGGTATGGCTGAGATATATGACAGTTATGTTTTAGTTTACAAAGAAAGCTCAAGTCTGATTCCCAAAGTGGTTATTTTAGCTCATACTCCCTCTGGGAGTATATAAGAATAACCTTCAGTCAATCCATGGCAGCATTTGTTGACATATTCAAGATGTGTTAAGAAGGATGTAAGAATCAGAAGCTTGGAAGACAAGTTTTTGTTGTTGTTTTGTTTTTGTTTGTTTGTTTTGATGAGAAGGCACCATGTCCAATAAAATTTGTAAAATGAAGAGTTTATTTCTTACTGAGCTCCAGTCAGTGAGAGTCTATATGATGACAGAAAAGCATGACATAAGTAGCAGGCAGGCATGGTGGCAGAAACTGTATGCTTAGAGCTCACACAAATAAAGAAAGCACGAAACTGAGAGAACAGTTTAGACATAACCTAAGTCTTTAAACTCTCAAACCCCGTCCCTAGTGACATATGTCCTCTAGCAAAGCCATGCTTCCTAAATGTGCACAAAATGTGCCATGAACTTGGGACCAAGTATTCAAATGTCAAAGTCCAAGAGAGAACATTCTCATTCAAATCACTACATTGGGTTTCATGAAGAGTTCAGAGAGTAAGAACCATAGCTTTTGGTTGTGTACACACTAGTGAGCTTACCAGCCTTTAATGGGAAGCTCTAAGGCCATGGTCACATGGGTTAAACTTACTGGATCACAAAATAAAACAATTTGGAATTTGAGAAAGTGGTTTGTAGGAAGGAGGGCAGTAGAGAGAAGTGGGAGATAACTAAGAGAGGGTAGGGAATCAAAGCAATCAGTATGTATTCTATGCACATATGTTCAAGAACAAATTTAGTTAAAGAAAGTAAAAAAAAAAGACTAAGAAGAAATCCAAGCTTTTGTTTTTCTGAATATCACAATGAAATAGATGTATAAGATCAAGACCTGTGCCTGAATTGATTGCTTACCTATAGATCCCATTCCTATAACTGTGACACCTTCTCTGGACTTCAGAGGGAGAGGATGCCCTAGTACTGCAGTGACTGGATGTTCCAGGATGGTGGGGGATGATACTGGGGGAGAGTATTCCCGCTTCTCAGAGGAGAAGAGGAGCTGGGGTCAGGGAAGGAGTAGACTATGTGTGAGGGAGTACTGGGAGGAGAGAGGGACTGACATTGGAATGTAAAGAGAATAAAGAAAGAAAGAAAAGAGAGTGTTGAAAAAAGGGGTATCAGAGAGAGGGGTGTGATGGCTAGATAGCCAAGTGGTTAAGAAATCTAGAAGCTCTTCCAGAGGAGGTGGGTTCAAATCCCAGGACCCATGATGGGTAACAACTATCTGTAATATTCCAAAGGGTTCTCTCACCCTCTTCTGGCCTCCATAGATACTGCATGCACAGGGAGTACAGATATCCATGCATACAAAACACCCATCAATATAAAATAAAAATCTAAATTTTTAGAATACAAGAACACAAAATACACATGCACATACTGGTCATGGCCATCAGAATAAGAATTTCATGAACAAAGAAGGATGAGTTTCAGGAGGAAACATATAATTCTCAAGAAAAAGAAGGGAAAAGTAAGCCTGTTACTGATAATTGTGGTAAACAGAGCAGGGGTACATATGGAACAGCACTTATTGTATGACTAAATAGTTATAAGATATAAACCAAGGTAACAAAACAGTAAGATTCAAAATACATACACACATACTACCTATTTTCTAGGGAAACACAGCTTTATGATCACAAAGTTTTAAAGTTGGTATGTTTGAATGTTAAACTTCTAAAATTAATCAATATTGTTCTGACTTCATTCTGTTGATGGATTGGTGATATTTAGGAGAGTAAAAAAAGAGAAATATTTTATAAATTACTGCCTGTTTATTTCATGACTTTTTCCTTGCTTACATTTCATCAATCATTAATCTCATTACTATAGTCAATATTTTCATCAACTTTGAGAGAATTATATTATTTATACTAATGATCCAATCCAAAGTCCCCTATTATAATTAAAGAGCAAATGAAAGTGCTGGGTTGAGACTGTAGCTAACAGCTTAAGTTAGCATACACAATAAGGTCTGAGACTCTATCCTCAGAACCCAAAGCCCAGACCAGGAAAAAAAATCCAGAAAATGTCAAGCTAAATAAAAATAATAATTATTAAATACATTTTAGTAAAAATTTTAGCCTACAATTAAAAAATAAATCACATTAAATATTTTATGAATTTAAAACTAATTATTCTATTATTGAATTCTGTTTAGTTTCAAATTTAAAGAATTTATAACATACTTGACATACTATATTTAGATAAATATATAATAAAAGTTGAGAATAATAGGGATGACAGTATTCCAAAATTCCTCTCAAGTACCATGTTGCAAATATCATGCTATTTGGTACTTATTTCTAAATTTGAATGATGCCACAAAGAAAATTATATAGTGGACTCAATATTCCTGGGAGATATTTTAAAAGGCAAAAATTTCCTGGCTGCAGATATTCGAGATAGATGGACCCCAGTGGAGGAGTTAAGGAAAGGACTGAAGAAGCTGAAGGGTTTTGTAACCCCATAGGAAGACCAACAATATCAACCAACCCGATCCTCCAGAGCTCCCAGGGACTAAACCACCAACCAAAGAATACACATGGAGGGACCCATGGCTCCAGCTGCATATGTAGCAGAACATTGCCTTATCTGGCATCACTGGGAGGGGAGCCCCTTGGTCCTGTGGAGGCTTGCTGACCCAGGACAGGGGAATTGTAGCCCACTGAGGCAGGAGTGGGTAAGCAAGTGGTGGAGCACATTTATAGAGGCAGGGGGAAGGAATGGATTGGGTGCTTGTGGAGGGGAAACTGGGAAAGGGAATAATATTTAAATGTGAATAAATAAAATATCCAAGAAAAATACAGTTCCTTTTCTATGAAATGCTTATTAAATCATTTATCCATTTAAGATATTTTATTTTCTTATAATAATGAAATTTAAATCAATTGTTCACATCTTCTATCTCTTTGGATAATTTTCTTTCCCCAAATTTTATAATTTTATATTTTTATTTTTAAATATGATATTTTTACTCAAGATATATAAAATGTTATAGATGAGAAATTCCACTCTTAATCTGTTCTTAGTTAACCCACTTCCATTGATAACCATTATCCAGTATTCCAATTTGGTCTTTGTTTAATATATGTGTATATGTATTCATATACAAGTTAAAGAATATATAATTACAACTATTTAAAATTTAAAAAGTTTCCCTTCTGCTAGTATACCCTTTTTCACCCATACAGGCAAACCTCGTGATGCTTTGATCTACTGTTTTTTCCAGTAACATACATTTATCTCTCTATATCTCAGTTTCCTCTTGTTCAAAAGGAAGAAATTTAGTTATATCATGTTAAACTTGCCTCTACCTTCACCTTTCACTGGTAGTATAGAAATCTACTTTGGAAATAATTTTCCTTCTGTCTTTATATTTTGTAATCCATTTTCTCCTCACTATGGTGGTATGAATGCCTGAAGAATGTCTGAAGCTATGCTAACTCAAGATTCTTCAATGTCATCTGTTCTTTTTCCTGTCCCTCTGGAATCAATATTAAGATATATTCATTTCAATTTTGTTCTAAGTACTTTACAGAGCATTTCAAATAGATACTTACTTCCTGCTTTATTTGGTTGAATTGTTTCATTGGTCAATTTCCCGTTTCTATTTTACCTCTACTATCTTTCCCTATCTAACCAGCTATTGAAAATCGTAGTCAATTTGTCCAATTTTGGTCCTTTCCATTGAAATTTGTCATTATCATTTCTTCCTCTTCCTCCTCTTCCTCCTCCTTCTCTTCATTTTAATCCTCCTCTCACTCCTCTTCCTGTTCTGGTGGAACAACTAAAGAAACTTGTAGACCCAATATTGTTAGGGTTATTATTTGTTATCTCTCAATATTTCAGTTTTGTCTTGTCAAAATGAAGAAAATTAGCTATATCATGTTAAAGTCATCTTTCAGCTAGTTTACATTGAACAGTTGGATAAGAAGGTATGGCAGTTTGAATAACGTATGGTCCCTATAAACTCACATGATTGAATGCTTGGCCCATAAAGAGTGGCACTATTAGGGGTTTTGGATATTTTGGAGTAGGTGTGGCCTTGCTGAAAGAAGTGTGTCACTGTAGGGGCAGGTTTTGAGGTCTCTTAGGCTCAAACTATGTCCAATGTGGAAGTCTCCTTCTTCTGCCTGCAGATCAAGATATAGAATTCTTGGCTTCCTCTCTAGAACCATATCTTCCTACATGCTCCCATGCTTCCAGCTATGATAATAGACAAAATCTCTACAATTGGAAGCCAGTCCCAATTAAATGTTTTCCTTTATAAGAGCTGCCATCATCATGGTGTCTCTTCACAGAAATAAAACTCTAAGAGAGAAGGCAAGTATGATGTTTCCTAGGTACACATGTGAAAGAATTAAATATCAGGGAGTTCAAGTAAGGTCACAGCTAGTATATCTTTTGCTGAGTACATGGCTAGCATAGAATCCATTAGAATATGTTTACTGACAATAATCATACTAACTTAATTATTGAATATATACTAAAATAATATTTGGGATTTGGTCCTTCTTGCTATATCTATATAGATAATCTTTAATGAATAAAACCATTTTAAATGTATCTTCTATGATAATTATTGTAAGAGGGTGGATTTATTTGGGTATGTATGCTGTGGTGTATTGTAGAGGTCAGAGGGTGACTTAGGTGTCAGTCATTGCCTCCCACCTTGTTTAAGATAAGGTCTGCAGTTTGAGTGAAAATGGTACCTATAGGTTCTTAGTGAGTGGCACCATTAGGAGGTGTGGCTTTATTGGAGTAGGTATTGGAGGAAGTGTGTCACTGGGGATGGGCTTGAAGATTTAGATGCTCAAGCTAAGCCTAGTATGTTTCTCTCTTCCTGCTGCCTGCTGATCAGATGTAGAACTTTTAGCTCCTTCTCTAGCTGCCATGCTTCCTGCCATGATGATGATGGACTAAACCTCTGAACTGTAAACCAGTAGCAATTAAATGCTTGCCTTTATAAGTGTTTCAATAGTCAAGAGTCTCTAACTAAGGCAGGGTCCCTTTCTTGTTTTGTGTATTATATACCAGGATACCTGAGGATCACAAACATCTTGGGATTCTTCTGTCTCTGCTTCCTATTCTCTATAAAAACATCAGTATTATAAATGCTTGTCCTTTGCTGTTGTGTTAATTCTGGCAATCTAAAATCAAGCCCTTATATTTACTTGGCAAATACTTTTACCCAGTGAGCCATCTCACTGGCCCTCTATGGTAATTGTTCCATGATAGAAGCAGCAATATATATAATAAATTGCTAACAAATGATAATTAGTTTTCACATTAAGTAATTAAACTAACACTTTTAGCACTCAAGTTCCTCCTTGAACGAAATATATTAAAAGGCTTTAGAGGAACTGGAGTACCTAAATTTAGTTTTATTGCTGTGGTCCCAAACCTAAACCATATTTTTCTTTCAATTATTTAATATAAAGTTTTAATCAAATTTCTTCATGATTTTTCTTTACTTAAAGCTTGTGTTCACATTTTTACTTTTTTCTTCATGTTTAAATGGTGAAATGTACCAAAAATATAAGAGACCATACAAAATATATTTCAAGTTGAAATAATAATGGTATGAAGAGTCCTACATACCCATAATATGCATGCACATGTAGAACACAGTTATTGACTGAGGGGACTCGCACCCCTCATCCCTGATTGCTTTATTTATATCCCAAGATAAATTTAAAGCCCAATTTACTAATTTATCATACTATTACCATAAAATACAATATCCTTGGTTGCTTAAATAACATGCATTTATTGTTTTACATTTTCCATTTTTAAGATGTTCATCAGGATAATAATTATCACTTATTCCACTGAATGCACATATGTCATTTATAGTTATACTTGTAAGATGCACCATTAATTTTTACCTTATTATTTTACTTTCATTATCTGAATATAGTAGTTTATCCTTGTATTCTAGAATTGGTAACATTTGTTTATATATGTTTTTTTTCATATGAACAGTGATAAGATGAAATCTTTGTACATATTTCCTCAGAATTTTTCAGAGTTTCTCTAAGGTCTTCATATAGTAGTGAGACTGTTTAGTCATTAAATTTGTAAATGGTCAATTTTAATCAGAATGCCTTTAAATTTCTGGTCCCATTTTCATTTTTTCCACTCACTTACAGAGGTTTCCAGTTTCTTTCCACTAGACAATCTCTTTAAAGTTTCTTTCACGAAACTGGTTTTTAGCTGGAGGTATGGCCATACAGAATATATATTATTATTTATTTTTAAATTAATTAAAATTTTAAATTAATATGGGTCTCAAATGGTGGCTTGGCGATTAAGAGCCCTTGCTGCTCTTTTGAGGACCTTGATTAAGTTCTCAGCACCCATTTGAAGGCTCACAAATGCTTGTAACTACAATTCTAGATGGTCCAATGCCCACTTCTTACCTCTATAGGCACTTCATACATCATACATATGATGCACATATATATATTCCTATATATATTCATATATATGTGTGTATGTATATAGGAATATTCACACACATAAAATAAAAATAATTTAATTTAACAAAAATTATATTAATATATGTTATTTGCCTTTGCTATGATATTTTCCGTACATGTAAATCACATACTTTTCTCATTCAATTTTTCATTTCCCACTCTTGACTTCCCTTCTCCCGGATGAATGGATACTTTATTCTCAGATGGCATACTGAAATGAAAGCAGAAGTATTCAATGAGCCTTCAGGGAAGAAAACTTAGGCAAAGCTGACACAGCAGGAGGTTGCCCTTCTCTTCCTACTACCTGGAATGGAAGTTAGTAGAGACTTAGCAGCCACTCTGACATTTGAAGACAGAAGTATAGACTAGGGGACAGAAGAAGAGCCAGGATTTCTGATTCCCTAATGTCAATCTCAAATTCTAGATGAATTCTAAGCTTACAAATTTTGGACTTCAATGTGAGAGAATAAATCCTTGTATATTTAAACTACTATTTTTCAGTTTCTGAACTTATAATGAAAGAAAATATCTAACTAAACCTGCTTTCAAATTTCACTTGATAATCGGTATCTGATATCTGAGCACATAAAAATGCATTCAGTTATCAGTTTATTATCTCTTAGGCTAGATAATTTCTGGATATCTCTCAGAGAAAAGCTTTATTTCAAAATGTCAATTGCTCCCCAAAGGAATAAGAGACCCTTGATAGGCATACTTGATTTTCCTGAAGAAACCATAGCAGCAATTCTCCATCTAACTAGAAGCTTTTGCTATTAACGAGTATTTATATGCAAAGAAGGATTAAAAGAGGATGATATAATTATTATCTGAGAAGTTGTGATTAATCTTACTGCACACATTTCCCATCTGCTTATATCTTATTCTCAGTCCCTCCCCTTGAGTCTCCTTAGAATTAACTGCTATCATTAATTTTTCAATCATTTTATAGCTTTCAAAATATTATTCCTAAGCAATATATTATTAGTTTTACTTATGTTTGAGTATATAAAACTATAGCTTACTATATTTTATCTTTTGTGATCTACTTTTTTCCTCTCTCAAAATTAGGTTTGCAAGATATATCTACGGCTTGCTGAAAGCATGATTTCGGGTATAATTAGCTGTCATGATAGATAAACTTCCAAATTTCCATACTGCAACTCAATAGTTTTTCTTCTGCATAAAGTTTAAAATGAATGCATTAATAGTTTGTAGTTCTTATCCAAGTAGTGAGTCAGAAACCTATCATGCCTTCATTTTGTCCTCTGCTGTCTTCAGTATATGATGTAATCCCTTACTCCCAAGCTGCAGGTGGAACCTGGAATGATTCATATAGGAAGTTTCAAGGGGTCTGGTGTGGAAGTGCATCTTTCAGGTTCTACTTAGGTAAGTTCAATTACAACTTGTGATGGTCATGTAGGAAAGTACCTCAGATCTCCCTTCAAGCAGAAACACCATTTGAAGAACTTCAGTGAGCTAATAGCCTCCAGCTACAGTATCACCAGGGCCCATTACATATTTGCATTGAGGCCAAGATTTTCTCCACCAAAGTCCCATCAGTGAGCACACAGATACACTAAGACATTGGCATTTCTGCCCAGCAAAGCACTCAGTCAAGAGCAATATTTGTTCTAGAACTCAACATGGAGGCTCGCAAAACTTGTCAGAGCAAAACTGACACTTTCCATACCCATTATTATTTTGCTAGCTCTCCTTTCTGGGAGGAGATCAGACTAGCAACTCAATCTCAGAGCTATCCCCACCCTGGTTGTTCACAAAACTCTCCTAGTTGTCATTCTATTCAAACATACAAAAGAGAACACAAAAATACATATGTATTTATATAAGGGAAACCAGAAAATGTTTACTTGTATTCCCAGGAAGAACAGGAAATAGGTAGAGTTTACCACCTATCATCAGCCATTATTTAGCTCATTGCTCCTTTCTCTATTTTATTTACTCTGTGTTAGTAAATGTTTGAGTACTTGTGTATTTTGACTTTGTTTCCTTTTATACATTACAAATATTGTTAGTAATTTTGTATATATTCAGGATTGAGAGTTATTGGTTATTTTGTGCTTACATGTAGGACTGATATGCTGTAAGATGTTCACATAATCAGTTTTATGAGTTAATAATTACTCTAAAGAAGTCATATGCCTTACCATTCAGGCCACCAGTGCCTAAGAGCTTCCTTCAGCCTTGCTTAGTCTTAGTTTTTGTTGTCTGGTGATAGAAAAAAAATACTATTGGGCACATATTCCTCCCAGTTCTGATCTGTGCCCAGGAGCAGATTCTGTGCTCCAGTCCCCCATGTCCACCCCATTCACACCCAGAGACAGCTTGATCCCAAGGAGTTCTGACAGACACAGCTCACAGGTGAGGCCCCAACTCCCACCCCACTATCTGACCTAACTGGGATCCACCCAGGTTCCAGGGGATGCAGGAACCTTCTGCCCAACCAGAGATACACACACTTTCCAGTTCATATCTACACATGGGGATGGATCCTGTGCTCCATGCACACCCAGTGATACTTTGATTGCCAGGAGATCTTATACAGCCAGTTTCATGGGTGAGTCCACCACTACCACCCCAATATTTGCCCCAAATGAGATCTCCTGGAGTCTGGGGGATGCAGGACCTTCTGCCCTGCTGGAGACACACCTTCCTCCTAGTTTTAACCTACACCTAGGAGTGGATGCTGTGCTCCAAACTTCCTCCCCACACTATCCACACCAAGAGACAGTGTGATCCCAAGGAGTTCTGACATAGCCAGGCACATAGGTCAGGTTTTTGAGCCCCCATCCCATATGCAGAGAAAGCCTGACACAAGAAGGCACAATATAATCAGTCTCATGGAAGGGATAGGCTCCAGTCAGAGACAGCAGGCCAGGTAACACCAGAGATAACTATATGGCAAGAGGCAAGTGCAAAAACATAAGCAACAGAAATGAATGCTACTTGGCAACATCAGAACCCAGGTCTCCCAACAAGAAAGAACTGGATAACCCAGAACACCTGAAAAGCAAGATTCTGATCTAAAATCCCATCTCATGAAGATGATAGAGGACTTTAAGGACATAAATAACACCCTTGAAGAAATACAGGAGAACACAGGTAAACAGGTAGAACCCCTTAAAGAGGAAACACATAAATCCCCTAAAAAATACAGAAGAATACAATCAAACAGGTGAAGGAATTGAACAGAACCATCCAGGATTTAAGAGCTGTAAATAGAAACAATAAAGAAATCACAAAGGGAGACAACCCTGAGTATGAAAACCCTAGGAAAGAGATCAGGAGTCATAGATGCAAGCATCATAAACAGAATACAAGAGATAGAAGAGAGAATCTCAGGTGCTGAAGACACCATAGAAAACATTGACACAACAATCAAAAAAAAAATGCAAAATGCAAAAAGCTCCTAACACAAAACATCCAAGAAATCCAGGACACAATGAAAAGACCAAACCTATGAAAAATAGGTATAGAAGAGAGCAAAGATTCCCAGCTCAAAGGCCCAGGAAACATCTACAAAAAAAAATATACAAGAAAACTTTGCTAATCTAAAGAAAGAGACGCCCATAAAAAGTCAACAGAATGCCAAATAGATTGGACCAGAAAAGAAATTCATCCCACTACATAATAACCAAAATACCAAATGCACAGAACAAAGAAATAATATTAAAAGCAGTAAGGGAAAAAGGTCAAGTAACATATAAAGGCAAGCCTATGAAAATTACATCAGACTTCTCAACAGAGACTCTAAAAGCCAGAAGATCTCAAACTGATGTCATATAGATTCTAAGAGAACAGAAATGCCATGCAAAGCTACTATTCCCAGCAAAACTCTGTTACCATAGATGAATAAATCAAGATATTCCATGACGAAAAATAAAAATAAACAGTATCCTTCCAGGAATCCAGCCCTACAGAAGATAATAGAAAGAAAACTCAAACACTGCACACAAGAAAAATCAAGAAACTAATTTTCTCACAACAAAACCCCCAAAAGAGAATCATACAAACATAATTCCTCTAAAAACAAAAATAAACAGAAGCAACAATCATTTGTCCTTAATATATCTCAACATCAATGGAATCAATTCCCCAATAAAAAGCCAAAGACTACCAAACTGGATAAGTAAACAGGACCCAGTATTTTGCTGCATACAAGAAAGACACCTCAGTAAAAAAGACAGACACTACCTCAGAGTAAAATGTTTGAAAAAAATCCCAAACAAATTGTCCAAAGAAACAAGCTGGAGAAGCCATTCTAATATTGAATAAAATAGACTTTCAATCAAAAGTTATAATAAAGAGGGAAAGGGTAATTCATACTCATCAAAAGAAAAATCCACTAATGCAAGGTCACCCACATATGTAGAAGAAACATTAGTAAAGCTCAAAGCACAAATTGAACCTCACACAACAATAGTGGGAGACTTTAACACCCCAATGAACAGATCACTGAAACAGAAACTAAACAGACAGTGAAACTAACAGAACTTATAAACTAAATGGATTTAACAGATATGTATAGAACATTTCACCCTAAAACAAAATATACCTTCTTCTTAGCACCTAATGGTATATTCTTCAAAACTGACCATATAATCAGACATAAAACAAGGCTCAACAGATATAAGAACATTGAATTAATTCCCTGTATTCCATCAGACCTCCAGGCACTAAGACTTGTCTTCTATAACAACAAAAAACAATAGAATGCCCAAATATATATGGAAGGTGAACAACTCTCAACTCAATGATAACTTGGTTAGGGAAGAAAGAAAGAAAGAAATTAAAAACCTTTCAGAATTTAGTGAAAATAAAGGCACAGCAAACTAAAACTTATGAGACACAATGAAAGCAGTGCTAAGAGGACAACCCATAGCTCTTAGTGCCTCCATAAAGAGAACCTACACTAGCAACTTAAGAGCAAATCTGAAATCTCTAGAACAAAAGGAAGCAAATATACTCAAGAGGAATAGACTGCAGGAAATACTAAACTCAACAGAACTATACAAAGAATCAATAAAACTAGGAGCTGGTTCTTTGAGAAAATCAACAAGATAAAACCTTAGCCAAATGAACTAGAGGACACAGAGACAGTATCCAAATTAACACAATCAGAAATGAAAAAAGAAACATAACAACGAAAATTGAGGAAATTCAAGAAACCATCAGATGCTAAAACATCTCAACAAAACTGGAAAATCTAGATGAAATGGATGGTTTTTCTAGACAGATACCAGGTACCAAAGTTAAATCAGAAGCAGATAATTCATCTAAAGTATTCCATAGCATCTAAGGAAAAATAAACAGTAATTAAAAGTTACCCAACCAAAAAATAACCTAGGGCTAGAAGGTTTTAGTACAGAATTTTATCAGAACTTCAAAGAAGACCTAACACCACTATTTCTCAAACTATTCTATAAAATAGAAACAGAAGGAACACTACCTAGTCCAACAAAGGGAACTTCGTTTTAATTATGAATATCAGTGCAAAAATACTCAATAAAATTCTCACAAACTGAATGTAAGAACACATCAAAATGATCATTCACCATGATCAAGTAAGCTTCATCCCAGGGATGCAGGGATGGTTCAATATATGAAAATCCATCAACATAATCCACTATATAAGCAAACTCAAAGGAAAAAAAAAGATGTGAACATCTCATTAGATTCTGAAAAAAACCTTTGACAAAATACAGCACCCCTTCATGTTAAAAGTCTTAGAAATATGAGAAATTCAAGGCCCATACTTAAACATCATAACAGCAACATTCAGCAAACAAACATCAAACTAAATGGAGAGAAGCTTGAAACAAATCCCACTAAAATCAGGGACAAGACAAGGCTGGCCACTCTTCCTATTTATTCAATATAGTACTTGAAGCTCTAGCTCCAGCAATTAGACAACAAAAGGAGACCATAGCGATACAAATTGGAAAGGAAGAAGCCAAGATAATACCTTTTACATATGATATGTTGGGATACACAAACAACCACAAAATTCAACCAGAGAACTCCTTCAGCTGATAAACAACTTCAGCAAATTGGTTGAATATAATATTAGCTCTAACAAGTCAGTAGCCTTCCTCTGCTCAAAGGATGAATGGTCAAAAAAGAAATTAGGGAAACAAAATCCTTCACAATAGACACAAACAACAGAAAATATCTTGGTGCCCTCTAAACAAGCAAGTGAAAGATCTGTATGACAAGAATGTCAAGTTTCTGAAAAAAAAAAATCGAAGAAGACCACAATAGATGGAAAGATCTCCCATGCTCATGGATCAGCAGGATTAACATAGTAAAAGTGGCCACCTTACCAAAAGCAATCTAGACATTCAATGAAATCCTTATCAAAATTCCAACTCAATTCTTCAAAGAGATCAAAAGAGCATTTCCCAAATTCATCTGGAATAACAAAAAACCCAGCATAGCAAAAACTATTCTCAACAATGAAAGAACTTCTGGGGAAATCTCTATCCCTGACCTCAAGCTGTACTATAGAGCAATAGTGATTAAAAAAAAGGAGGGGCATGGTATTGGCAGAGAGAGAAACAAGAAGATTGATGGAAAAGATTTAAGTCCCAAAAATAATCCCATACACCTATGGTCACCTGATATTTGACAAAGAAGTCAAAAAAAAATCTAATAGAAAATAGTCAGCATTTTCAACAAATGGTGCTGGTTCAACTGGTGGTCTACATGTAGAAGAATGCAAGTTTATCCATTCTTATCTCCTTGTACGATGATCAAGATCAAGTGAATTAAGGACCTCTACATAAAATGAGGTACACTAAATCTAATTGAACAGAAAGTGAGAAAGAGCCTTGCACATCAGCACAGGAAATAAGTTCCTGAACAGAATATCAATGGCTCAGGCTCTAATATCAAGAATTGATAAATGGAACTTCATAAAATTGAAAAGCTTCTGTAAGGAAAGGACATTGTCAACTGGACAAAATGACAACCTACAGATTGGAAAAAGAAGTTTACCAATCCTACATCTGATTGAGGGCTTATATTCAAAATATACAAGGAACTCAAGAAGTTAGGCTCCAGAGAACCATTAAAACATATTAAAAATAGGGTACAGAACTAAAAAAAAATCATCAACTGAGGAATCTCAAATGTCCAAGAAACTGCTGGGCAGTGGTGGCACACGCCTTTAATCCTAGCCCTTTGGAGGCAGAGGCAGGAGGATTTCTGAGTTCGAGGCCAGCCTGGTCTACAGAGTGAGTTTCAGGATAGTCAGGGCTACACAGAGAAACCCTGTCTCAAAAACAAAACAAAACAAAACAAAAAACAAAAACAAAAAATGAAAAACAAAACAAAACAAAAAAAAAAATGTCCAAGAAACACCTAAATAAATGTTCAACATCCTTAGTCATCAGGGAAATGCAAATCAAAATGACCCTGAGATTCCATGTCATACAAATCAAATCCATGGCTAAGTTCAAATACGTAGGTGAACATAGATGCTAGTGGGGATGTGGAGAAAGAAGAAAACCCCTCAATTGTTGGTGGGATAGCAAGCTACTACAAATACTTTGGAAAGTAATATGAGTATTCTTCAGAAAATTGGAAATATTTCTACCTGAAGGCCTAGCTATACCACCCTGGGCATATACCCAAAAGATGCTCCAACATACAACAAGGACACATGATCTACTATATTTACAGCACCCTTATTTATAATAGCCAGAAGCTAGAAACAACCCAGACATCCCTAAACAAAATAATGGATGCAGGGAATGTGGAACATTTATAGATAGGAGTACTACTCAACTATTAAAAACAATGACTTTATGAAATTCACAGGCAAATGGATGAAACTAGAAAATATCATCCTGAGTGAAGTAACTGAGACACAAAAGAACACACATAATATGTACTCAGTGATAAGTGGATATTAACCCAAGTGCTTACAATAGCCACAGTATAACTCACAGACCAGATGAAGCTTAAGAAGTCCAAAGAGTAGATGCTTCCATCCTGCTAAGAAGGATGAACAAAATAATCACAAGAGGTAGACAGTGGGAAGGACCTGAGAGGGAAAGAGTAAGTGGAATGAAAAAGTGGGGGCAGGATCAGGTATGGGAAGAGACAGCAAAGAAGTATAGAGGAGTCAGGAAATTGAACAGAAATATGTAGCAGTGAGCATTGGGAAACTGGGGGTAACCACTAGAAAGTCCCAGATGCCAGGGAAGCAAGAGTTTCCCAGGACCTAATGGCAATGATATTAGCCCAAATGCCCAACAAAGGGAGACAGAACCTGTAGAAGCCACCTAAAGTAGATAGGCATGGCTCCCAGTTAAGGGATGGTGCTGCCCACCCATCTCAAAAATTTTAATCTAGAATTGTTCCTCTCTAAAGGAAATGCAGGAAGAAAAGTTAGGGCAGAGATTATAGGAAAGGCCATCCAGAGACTGCCCCACCGAGGGATCCACCCCATCTGCAGACAACAAACCAGGCACTGTTGCTGATGCTAAGAAGTGCTTGCTGACAAGAGCCTGGTATAGCTGTCCCCTGAGAGGCTCTGCCAGCACCTGACCAATACAGATGCAGATAATCACTGTCAACCATCACACTGAGCCCGAGGATTCCAATGGAAGAGTTAGGGAAAGGACTAAAGGAGCTGAAGGGGATTACAGCCCCACAGAAAGAACAACAATATCAACAACCAGACCTCCCAGATCTCCCAAGAACTAAACCACCAACTAAAATGTATACATGGAGGGATCCATGCCTGTAACTCCATATGGAGCAGAGGTTTGCCTTATCGGGCACAATGGCAGAGGAAGCCCTTGTTCTTGTGGAGACTTGATGCCCAGCATAGGCAGATGCTAGAATTGTGATGTTTGAGTGGCTGGGTGAGTGGGGGAGTACCCCAATAGTGGCAAAGGGGAAGGTGAATTGGATGGCGGCCTTGTTGTGGGAAAACTAAGAAGTGGGACAACATTTGAAATGTAAATAAATAAAATAACCAATAAAAATTACTACTGGAATTAAATACTAATCATTCTTTCTCCTCCACCTTCCAGGATTGAGTATAGATGCTTTATAAGCATAAAATCCTAGTATAGCCTATTATCCCACCCATAATGCATTCATTTTCCTTCACTTCCAACCTTCATAATCTTTTGAATTCACATATATTCACTTTTCCTTTTTCAGCATTCCATATTTTCTCTTTAGAAATTTCATTGGAAATTTTATATTGAAAAATATGATTTTTTATTTAAAAAATTGCAAAAATAAGAAAAATTGGAGAGTGTCCATGAATGAATACAATACATATAAACTAATAAAATGTCATAGTTTCTATTCCTGACAACTGACTGGGTATATACACACATAAACACATATCAATATATGATTCATGTGTGCATATATTATATGTGAAAATACATATGTGTGTAGTCTAGTAGCATATATAAAACATATTTGTTACATTTTGCAGTGAATATGTCTTCTGTGTATACTCAAGACATCAAACACAACAGTGGAATTATTGTGTGTTAAAATAGTCTGAACTGTACAGCATTAAAACATATTTATTTAGAAGCAGACACACTAAATTTCATGTTTCTTAGCAACATTTCACCCCAGCCTCATTTCAGAGGCTGCTGCTTTCTCATATAGATCAGTTGTGCCCTTGGGGAAAGTGGTTAACTTCCTCTTCCATATGTGAGAAAGAGACTTAAAGGGAAAATGTCTTTGGGTTAAATTGTTACATATATGATGGAAGTATTTTCTACTCTTCTTAAAGACCTCATGTTTTCGAGGCATTGAACAGATTTGAAACTAAATCATGGCTAGAGAGTATCACTGAATATGACAGCCATGAAATATGGTAGAATGTAGGGAAAGCAATCAGCCCAGGGCAATAGTATAAGTGTGAGCCCTCACAAGTACAGAGTATGAGAGCTACTCACTCCCCAGATTCTAAGGCCAACAAGTCAGAACATCGATTTTTAACTAAGCAAGCAGAGGAAAGTAACTCACCATAGTCATTTAGTGCAATTCTGTAGATCATTGTGTAATAACATGTGATGCCTTATCTGCTCTTCTCTCTGCAACTGTGGCAAAGAAGGAAGAATGCAGGTTGTTATAAGAGTAGAAAGTGCTTCCTGATAGGAACCTGATCTAGTTGTCTCCTGAGAGGCTTTGCCAGACTCTGTGGATGCTTGCAGCCAACCATCTGACTGAGCATGGGAACCCCAATGGAGAAGTTAGGGGAAGGACTGAAGGAGCTGAAAGGGTATACAAACCCATAGGAGGAACAACAATATCAACCAGAACCCCAGAACTTCCAGGGACTAAACTACCAACCAAAGAGTACACAAGTAGGGACACTTGGTTCCAGCTGCTTATGTAGCAGAGGATTGCCTTATCTGGCATCAATGGGAGGGGATGCCCTTGGTCCTGTGAAGTTAAGGCTCAGTGCTCCATTGTGTGTGTGGGGGGGCTGCTAGGGGGGTGAGGCAGGAGTGGGTAGGTGGGGGGAGCACCCTCATAGAAGTAGGGGAGGGGGAGAGGATGGGGGTTTACAGAAGGAAAACCAGGAAATGGGATAATATTTGAAATATAAATAAATAAAATATCCAATAAAAAAAAGAGTAGATAGTTTGTTCCACCTCAATCCCAAGACTATTACAATCCCCTTCATTCAAGCCAATAGAAGTGGGAATTTATTCTTTACCTATCCTTGGGAAAATCCTTGGACTGAATATTCTATGCAACTCATAAAATACATAAGATCCCTCAGCCTGTGGAAGTAGAATAAAACTGTTCTAATAACTGAAAGTAGTTGGACAGGCAAAGGTAAATAATAGTCATGTGTCATCACAAAATTTGGATCTGAATCAAGGACAGATTGTATATGTGACTGGGGTGCCATAAGAACACAGTGACAGGAGTAACTGGGACCAGCAGGACCCGGGCATGCAGGAGCTACACCAGCCCAGTGGCACAGGTTCCTTCCAGTCTGTCTGGACTGGTACCCTAAGCAGACCTTGGGCACAAATTCCACACAACACCCAGAGGAAGGTTCACTCTCAGGCACTCTAACACACCTAGGATCAGAGGATCAAAGGTAAAGAGGACACAACGCTGGGAGTAACCAGGACCAGCTGGACCCAGGCACACAGGAACTCCACCAGACGAGTGGCATGGGTTCCTTCCAGTCTGTCTGTGCCTGTGCCCTAAGCAGACCCTGGACACAAATTCTGCACAACACCCAGAGGACCCTTCACTCCCAGGTGCTCTAACAAGCCCTAGATCATAGGATCCGAGAATCACAGGATCCCAGAGACAGCTTGACTCTGAGGAGTTCTGACACAACCAGGATCACAGGAAGGACAGACTCCAGTCGGATTTAGCAAGGCCAGGTAGCACTAGAGATAACCAGATGGCAGGGGGCAAGCATAAGAAAATAAACAACACAAACCAAGGTTACTTGGCATCATCAGAACCCAATTCTCCCACCATAGCATGTCCTGGACACACCATCACACTAGAAAAGCAAGGTTCAGATCTAAAATCACTTCTCCTGATGCTGATTCAGGACTTTAAGAAAGACATAAATAACTCCCTAAAAGAAATACACGAAAACACAGGTAAACAGCTAGGAGCCCTTAAAGAGGAAACACAAAAATCCCTTAAAGAACTACAAGAAAACACAAACAAACAGGTGAAGGAAATGAAGAAAACCATCCAGGATCTAAAATTGGAAACAGAAACAATAAAGAAATCACAAAGGGAGAGAACCCTGGAGTTAGAAAACCTAGGAAAGAAATCAGGTGTCATAGATGCAAGCATCACCAACAGAATAGAAGAGATAGGAGAGAGAGTCTCAGGGACAGAAGACATCATAGAAAACATTGGCACAACAGTCAAAGAAAATGCAAAAAGCAAAAATATCCTAACCTAAAACATCCAGGAAATACAAGACACAATGAGAAGACCAAACCTAAGGATAATAGGTATAGAAGAGAGTGAAGACTCCCAACTTAAAGATCCAATAAATATCTTCAACAAAATTATAGAAGAAAACTTCCCTTACCTAAATAAATATATGCCCATGAAAAATACAAGAAGCCTACAGAACTCCAAATAGACTCGACCAGAAAAGAAATTCCTCCCATCACATAATAGTAACAACACCAAATGCACTAAACAAAGAAAGAATTTTAAAAGCAGTAAGGGAAAAAGGTCAAGTAACATATAAAGGCAGGCCTATGAGAATTACACCAGACTTCTCACTAGAGACTATGAAAGCTAGAAGATCCTGGGCAGATATCATACCGATCCTAAGAGAACACAAATGCCAGCCCAGGCTACTATACCCAGCAAAACTCTCAATTACCATAGATGGAGAAAACA
The DNA here is from genome assembly GCA_019843815.1 of Montemys delectorum. NCBI lineage: Eukaryota > Metazoa > Chordata > Mammalia > Rodentia > Muridae > Montemys > Montemys delectorum. The sequence continues at coordinate 19,707 of JADRCD010029405.1, forward strand.
AGATATTCCATGACAAAACAAAATTTACACAATATCTTTCTACAAATCCAGCCCTACAAAGGATAATATATGGAAAACATCAACATAAGGAGCAAAACTACACTCTAGAAGAAACAAGAAAGTAATCTTTCAATAAACCCATACAAAGTTAATTCCACCTCTAACAACAAAAATAACAGGAAGTATCAATTACTTTTTCCTAATATCCTAATATAAAAATTAATATTACCAACATATCCTAATCGATTAAAATCCAAAAATATGAGGAATTAGAAATTTGTTGGCTGTCATCCAGTAGTCTCTCTAATTTGGTAACTGGAGAAATAGGCCCAATATTGTAGTGTCCATATATACTTTCTGCTTGTTTGTACATGACAGTGTCTTGCTGTGTACCACATAATAGTCTTGATCAGGCTTCTCTTATCTCAACCTCTCTATTTATAGGAATGTTTATTTGATATTTTTACATTATACTATGGTTTCCAGAATAGTTTACATATTTCAAATGTAATTATACAGCCAAAAGAAACCTAGACAATTAACTAGGGAGGTAGCTTATAAGAGAACAACAAAGAGTGATACTGAATGCTTTGCTTGATGTTTGTAACTATTATATCAAGTTTGAAGAAGAGGACTTTATAAGTTACTCTTTCTCTGAGATGAATGCTTTTCCAAATTATCACAGCCAATGAACCAGATTCTTACCCTCACCTAATGTCTGTACCACCTTCCAAGCAGAACCATTGTTCATTGAAACAGTTGAATGACTTTATGGATAGACCATCTTAATATCTACACCATTTCTTAAATGAATGCATCCTGTTCTCTGTGGGCTGAGAATGAAGACAATTACTCAAGTCAAATAGCTTTGACCATAGCAGGAAGTCTATATCCAAAAATCGTGCCTTCAGTTCATCCTTTGGAGCAGCAGAACTATCAACTCTCCACTTAGCTACAATGGAGGTAAAATCCTTTGGTGATGTGAAGGTCATTGAAGTACAGCCTTATTACAATGAAATCCAATGTCTAAAAGTTGTTCTTATTTTGAGCTTGTACCACAGTAAGAGCCAAGATTTTAAACTCTACTAAATACAAAACAAACAAACAAACAAAAAGACTTTATATATTTATGTTCATTTAAGAAAATACTGGTAGTGATGTATTATTTTAACATATACAGTTAATACGTTTGGAGTTTTTTAAGATTTATATTGAGAAAAATGTGTGTATTTTCAGTATTGCTGTAGACAAGCATCTACATAAGACTGTTCAACAGATTGTTATTTTATATCAAACATTTTTCATAATACTCATTTCTATTGTTACAATATTTTCTAAATTTTAAAGAATATGAAAAAATAAAAAATAAAAACAAGGAAAAAAAGAATACTGCAACACTGTAGTTCTATTAGCTTGTTTAAGTACATTCTATGATGTTCATACAACAACAAAGTTTACTAGTGATGCCTTCCTTGTACTGTATCTCCAACACTGACACAGGGGCATGTTATTAAACTCAACAAGAAAGACACAGTTTAAAACAGTAACTGAAAAATGCCAGACAGAATCATTTTTTGTTTTTACTCTTAAGATTTGAGACCCTCCACCAGATCCTTAAAATATGAGCTTAGAGTAATTAAACTTACCAAGTAACATATTAAGGTACAGCTGGGTCTACAACCATAAAAATCATATGTTCTTTCAGTCCATCAACACTTATTGAACACTTTCTTAAGGCCAAGCACTCTGCTAGGCAATAGAAGTACACTATAGGGATAATAATCATTTTTCTAATAATCTACAAATTCAGTTATTACATTTTATGACACATATTCTTATAACTCTTAAGCTAGTCCTGACAGTGAGGTGGACAGCTAAATGTAGAAGCAAGAAGCTTGTGATATAATTCTAGAGGGTCAGAGTTCTAGATTTCGAAGAGATGTAAACGAGAGCATTTTCTTGCTTGTATGTGGAAGTTCTTACATGATATGTGTTCTATAGCCCTAGGTAGAGGGTGTATACATGTGTATCATCAGCTGGCTACAATCTAATGAACTTAGTTAAGAAGATCATACTGGTGGCAATGGAAGAGAAGGGGCAAGAGAAGGTGCTAGAAAACCACAGTTCAATAGAAATACAGAAAAAAATTCTCACACCACATTTACAAAACTAGGCTCCAGGAGACTATATCCATCAAGATTAAAACCTGAAAAGTACCCCATTTAGGGCCTAGCATAACTGTCCTCTGAGGGGGTCCAACCAGAAGCTAAGATAGATGCAGATACTTATTCACAACCATTAGACTGAAGTAGGGGACCCCTTTGGTTGAGTTAGGGGAAGAATAGAAGGAGCTGCAGAGTAGTGTGATCCCACAGGAAGACCAGTAGCCTCAACTAACCCAGATCTCAGACACTGAGCCAAACTGGGCAGCATATAGGAGCTGGTCCAAGGCCATGACATATATATAGCAAAGGACTGCCTTGTCTAGCCTTAATGCGAGAAGAAATGTAAGAAGAATTTCCTAATCCTCAAAATGCTTGAGGCCCTAGTGGGGAAGTCTGATGAGGATAACATGGGGGAGGAGGAATGGGATAAGGAACATTGGGAGGGGGTACTAGGAGAAGGGTAATGGTTGGATTGTAAATATAATGATACTACTAGTACTACTACTACTAGTAGTAGTACTAGTATAGTAGTACTAGTAGTAGTAGTACTACTAGTAGTAATAAATCTCCCTTTTAATGTTTTTAAAGATCCCTAATGTTTTCCCCATTCATAAAATGTTATATGTATTATAGCACTCTTGTTTAGTATTAACTTGGAAACACAGGGAGATTGCTTTGCCTGAGGAGTTAAGAAACAGATTTTTTTTTATGCTTTAGAACAAAATGGAATGGTTTAAACTCACTTTAAAAAAGTGAGTTTGTGTTTAAAGGAAAATGAGGGATGAATGTGGATAGAGAAAATAACTACCTATCCTAGGAAAGTTTTATAGGAAAGAATATTTTGCAGGCATCCTGCTCATGTGGGAAATTGCTATAAAACTAGGAAAATACTGGGTTTGTGACAGATCAAGCTCTGTTTCTGAAATCACAAAGAAGAATCTATTTTTTAATTCTGTTTCTATTTCATGAGCAGCTTCACCTCAGTTCTGACATAGGAAAAAACAAAACTTATAACATGGACCTAATGGCTTACTGACAAGGACAAAACAAGATTCCCTACTTTAAGTAAATGATATATAACTATGCGAATGTATTAATTGGCTTGAGACATCATAACAGAATACCATAGACTGGTTTATAAGTTGAGTTTAACAGAAACCTCTATTTTGATGGATATAGAGGCAGGAAGTTTGAAATATCATTACCTGTATGGATAGGGCATCAGTCAATTTTCTGTCTTAATGGCAAAATGCCTAAGAGGAAAACTAATTGAACAAAAAAGTGTCTATTTTAGATCGTGGCTTCATAAACTATATTCCATAATTGAACAATTGCTTTGATTTTAGATTCATGGTGTGGCAGAATATTATGGCGAATCTTTCTATATCATAGCATCCAAGAAACGGGGATAGAGAATAAAGGGGGAAGGGAAAAGAGAATGAGAAGGCGAAGGAGAAAGAGAAAAAGGAAGAGAAAGTTTATTTGATGGTGTTTTTATAAGGGCACACTTCATATCATGAGTCTACTTTATCATCTCATTTAACTATCCATGTTAAAGTCACCATCTTCAAATACTATCCCATTGGATGGTAAAGAGTCAACATATGAAGTTCAAAAGGACACAATCCAATTCACAGCAGTACCTGCTTTGGTCAGCTTTATCTACAGTTAAATGAATATGGATACATGATTCTTTTATTGTTTTAGTTACTAAATCATAGAGCCTCCCAGAAACTCCAAACATAATTATCACTATGCAGGAAGGGTCTAACTTAGGGCACAGTAATGGAGAGTGCGTTAATCTGTAGTCTCAGGTCTTAATTCAGTTATCACTGCAAACTTCTCACCAATTTTGCTTACATCACTCTTCCATAGTAAGAAATTAGAGTCTGACATGCAGAATTGATTTTGCATTTACAGCCATAATTCCACATTATGTATAAGCTAGTCTTATGGGTAGATTTTAGATAGGCACATATAGTTTTCAGAATTCCAAACAAAATAAGTGTGAATCTAAGGCTACACAGAGAAACCCTACCTCAAACTAAAATAAAAATACAAACAATAAAACAACCTCAGAAACTTATGCTGAAGAGGTCAGCTCAGAGCCATTATAAAATTCCACAGGACCCCTCCCCTTCTAAAAGAGACAGGTCAGAGAGCACATAAGCCAGAAGAGAAAGGCTGAGTAAGCCTCTACTACCTCATTCCCTAAAGACCAATCAATTTAAAGAGTGCACTGTTCTACCAATCATATTGTGCCTAGTTGCTGATGCTCTATTCCATTCCTGGAAACCATATAAAAACTCACTGAATTGGCCACCTGGGGTCACTTCCTCTTCTTCGAGTCTGGGACAACCCCAGTACACTGGAAAAATAAATTCCTCTTGCTTTTTGCATGAGTCCCTGGCTCTGCATGATTCACTCATTGGGTCCCCAGTAAGCTAAGGATCTCCAGAGTCTTACATTTGATGCATTGACTAGGAATCTGACTCCTTGTGGGAACACACTGGAGTGGTGAATCAGAGGTGTCAAGCTTTTACAGTAGTTCCTGTTTGTTTTGCTGTTTGTCAAAGTCTGAGTCTGTAAGTCTGAACTTTTGCTTGCAAGCGTTGGGAGGCTCAGAGAGCCTATGGTGTCTGTGTGTCTGGTGGAGTGCTATCAAGTGTGTTGGGCAGAAATGCCTTATCTTCCTGACTGGCGGGGATGGGGGGGTACTGAGGGACACTTCAGGCTCTCTGGAAGGAGCCTGGAAGGCTCTCCTCCTGGAAACAGCAAGACAAGTCTTGCTTTAACCTGGCTTATCTGGCTCCTGACATATGGGCAATGAACCTGGTTTGTTTCCAAGCAGCTGAAGCTGGCAGAGGAAACTGTGTGTTGATTGTCTTTCTCAGTGTTCTTGGACCTAGATGCCTACCCATGGCAGGGTCAAGTGGTCTGTGTGTTGATTGTTTGTCTCTGTGTTTGTTGGTATCTCATTCGGTGTTCTTGGACTTAGACTGATGACATATTTTGGACATTGGACAGACTGAAAGACAAGTTAGTTTCTCTCTGCTTCTCTACATGACCCACTCTTGTAGGGACTTTTGACTTGCAGGTGATCAATGCTAGAGGAGAGAGTCTTTAGGCCAGGATTTTTTGGAAACCGGGACCAAGGACCCTATATAGTTACCTAGAAGAATCTAGTGGAGGACCCCCCTCCTCCCTCATAGATAAAATCCTTTCTTTCCCAAGACCCACCTCACAGGTCCTGGCCATCAGGAAGAAGGAAGCATGGGAGGAGGGATTGGGCCCTAAGAAACTTTTGATCCTCCAAGAACCTTCAACAGCAGACCTGTCACTCCAAGAACCTCCGCCTCCTAATCTCCCTACCCTTGACTCCATGGCCTCACTAGCACCAGTACAGGTTCTGGGATCCTCAGCCCATATGAGACCCTGGCCATTGCTACTCTCCCTTTACTGGAGGGAGGAGTGGGAGGAGACCTGAGAACAACCTTCCCTGATACCATGGTGGCTCTCCCACTAAGGGCACATGGGCCTCTGAAAAAGGGCAATCAGGCTATAAAATACTGGCCCTTCTCTTTGGCAGACTTGTACAACTGGAAAGCCCAAATCCCACCCCCTTTTTCCAAAGGGCCAGTTAATCTCTTTGAGACCATATTATTTATAATGCAGAAAGCAAGAAAGAATGTTCTCTTAGACATGGGGCAACATTGATCAACCATGCTGTCGTGTACAGCCCGCCTTCCCTGAATAGACCAGACTGGGACTTTAATATGGCAAAAGGTAAGGGGCACATAAAGGTCAACTACCAGACTCCACTGGCAGGTCTCAAAGGGGCTGCATGATGACCCAAAAATTTGACCAAGATATGTGAGATTAAGCAGAGACCAGATGAGTTGCCTGTAGCCTTTCTAGAGGGGTTCATGGAGGCATTCTGCCAATACACACTCTATGACCCCAGCAGCAAAGAGCATAAAACTACTGTGACTATGGCTTTTATAAACTAGGCTAGTAGAGATATCGAGAAAAAGCTTCAGAGGCTAGAAAGACAGGATAAGCCATTGAGGGATATAGTGCATGTTGCTGACAAAGTCTACCATTACCAGAAGACAGAGAAAGAGAAGGAGCCAACAAAGAGAAAGAAAGAAAAGCTGCAGGGAAGGAATCTACAGAGAGTCCAGGCTACAGTAGTTAGTATTGGAAAGCAGAGAAGAGAGACTCCAACCAAAGAGAGACAGAAAACCCTTTGAAAAGGACCAGTTTCTATATTGCAAGGAGGGAGAAGACCACTGGGCTCAAGAGTGCCCTAACAAACAGAAGCCGGGAGCAGGAAGTCCCGGGCCCTGGGAAAAATGCCCCCAAAAGGAAAAGGTCTTAGCCCTGAGTGAAGACAGTAGTTAGGGGAAACAGGGTTCAGACCCCCTCCC
>JADRCD010029422.1:0-11925 GCA_019843815.1 Montemys delectorum
GTCTCCATTTAAAGTAAATACACCTACAATGGTTGGCAACAAATGAAGAAAAATGCTTGGATGTTTGAGAAACATCATTGTGAACAAAAAAGATTGAATATTATATACTTGAATTTCCATTTCCAGCCCCGTTTCTTGTTTTGTGACATTTTGCTAGTTATGTATCTTACTTAAGCCTTTATTTTCTTGTTTATAGGAGAACATACCATTGTTAGTTTTCTTATAGAGCATACAAAGTATTTATCAGTACTTGGTTAACAATGTGTATAAACCCCTCAAAAACGTGTCAACTTAAAGCCAATGATTTTTATTATAAATTAAATTGATATTAAAACTTTAGGAGTAAAGACATTATTTTGGATCATGGACAGATATTGGGCTTTAGCTAATTGTTGAATTGAAATCAGTTCCTTGTGATGGAAAGAGCTTCTAAATTAAAATAATGCAGATACAGAGATAAGCTGCAACATACAGATATTTTTTATTTGTGAGATACTTCCATGTGTGTACAATATGCGTGCATATATGAGTGCTCATGTATGTGGAGACTTGAAGTTGGCATTGCATATCTTCCTTGGTTATTCTCCACCAAATATATTGAAATAGGGTCTCTCACTGTGTCATGATCTCCCTGCTTTCTCTATCTTTCTGGTCTGTTCCAGGGATGCTCTTGTACTCATTCTCTCAAGTACTGGGATTGTAGATTGGGTGTGCCATACCATTTGACATTTATGCAAGTTCTAGGGATCATAAATCTGTCTACTGAATCATCCTCTCATGCTGTTGTCAAAATTTTATAGTTAAGTCGAGGCAATTTTTTTTCAGGGACTGGCCAAATGTTTTGGTCACAAAAATTATAGGCAAAAACATTACATAAAACATTAACTCTCACAGATCAACAATTATTTTGTGTCACATTAGAACAGTTCTTCAGATCAATTTGAGATAATTTGTTGGTTCATTTATTATTTTATATTAATCAATGTATTCATTTACAATTCAAATGATATCCCCTTCCAGCTTACCCCTCTACAAACCCCCATCCCATCCCCCCCTTTGCCTCTATGAGGGTGCTGCTCCCCCCACTCACCTACTCCTGCCTCACTGTTCTAGGATTCCCCTAACCTGGGGCATCAAGCCTCCCTCCCTTCCCACTGATTTCAGATAAGGTCATCTTCTGCTACATATGCATCTGGAACCATGGATTCCTCCATTTATACTCTTTGGTTGGTGGTTTAAATCTGGGAGCTCTGGATGGTCCAGTTAGTTAATATTTTTCTTCCTATGGGGTTGCAATCCCCTTCAACTCTTTCAGTCCTTCCCCTAGCTCTTCCTTCCATTGGGGGCCCTAGACTCAGTCTGATGGTTGACTGTGAGCATCTCTATCTGTATTGGTCAGGTGCTGGAAGAGCCTCTCCAGGAACAGCTATACTAGGTACCTGTCAGCAAGTGCTTCTTGGCATCAGCAATGGTGTCAGGTTTGGTGTCTGCAGATGGGATGGAGCCTCAAGTGGGGCAGTCTCTCAGTGGCCTTTTCTTCAGTCTCTGTTCCAGTTTTTGTCCGTGTATTTCCTTTAAGTAGGAACAATTCTAGGTTAAAATTTTTGAGATGGGTAGGTAGCCCCATATTTCAACTGGGGGCCTTGCCTATCTACTGGATATGTTCTCCATGGGTTATATCTCCCCTTTGTTCGGTATTTAGGCTAATATCATCCTTCTTGGGTCCTGAGAATCTCTTGCTTCACTGACATCTGGGACTTTCTGGGACTTTCTAGTGGCTACCATCAATTCCCCATCCCCAACTGCTACATTTTTCTATTCAATTTCCTGACCCTCTGTACTTCTCTCCTGTTCCTTTCCATACCTGATCCTGCCCTCTCTTTTTCCCTCTCCCTCATCTACCTCCCAGTTCCCTCCCTCCTTTACCTCCTGTGATTAGTTTGTTCCCCCTTCTATGTAGGATTGAAGCATCCACACTTTGGGCTTTCTTCTTCTTAAGCTCCATGTTTTGTGGGTTGTATCATTTATAATAGTTATTGTCGTGCGCGCAGGACAGACACACAGACGACAGCCAAGATCCTTCTGCAGCCATACTTTATTCCATCTTCCAGAGGGCGACCCCCCACACCCCCAAAAGCACTGCTTATATATGCCCTGGAGTGGCATGCTCATCTCTGATTGGCTGTTTGCTCATTACCTCATGAGACACCTCGGGATAGGCTGTGACTTGGCGTTTTTTGGCCCTAGCACATGCGCAGATGGGCTGAGACTTAGCGCACTCTGGCCCTAGGCACATGCGCAGACTACGTGTTAAGGGGAGAAGAAACCGGCTGCCGGCGCCATCTTGTAATGGAGGCTGCCGGCTTGGGTGTGGCTCTCTACAAGTTATACACTTACTCTTGTTTCTGTTCTACAATACATTTTGTTCTCAAATCATTAGTTTCTAAAGATATCTCAGTGAAAAGGGGAGTGTGATGATTTTCATGCTTTTCTTACAGTTTTTTAACTTATTAATGGCCAATCTGGGAATTCAGTGCATACCATGTGACCAGATGTATAGTATTACTTTCACTGTACAGCTGAGTGCTATGTAGCCATAGTGCAGTAGGTTTAAAAGTAATATAATTTGATATGTATACTAGGAAATAGTGATGGACTCTAAACTATAGCTATTAGAAACTAGAAATGCTAGTTTCTAGTGGTGTGGTAGTGTTCTAGAAACAAGTAATAGGGTTTCTTCCTATCTTAAATCCAGGAAAACATAGACTCAAACACAACTTGAATAAACAATCCTGATAATTATCATGGAAATATTATTATAGTATAGGTGTTTGCCTTGACACAAAGGATAGCATCTATGTCCTTTAACTAAAAATAGGGCAGATGCTTCCTTCAGAAAGTAGTTACAATAACCCCACAAAATAAGAGAATTTTTGTCAGTAAAATTAACTTTATTGATTTAACCTGAAATTTTTATCAACATAATACTTTCATGTGCAAATAAAATAGTAAAACTTGATAATTAAGGCTTGAATTGAAATGGCATAGGAAAAAATTCTAGGAGTACCTCTCTTTCTAGGATTCATCTTTTCTAGACAATCTGTTCAGTTCTTGTACCACCACTAGTTTCATGCATCATATATGTTTTGTTTTCCTACATATCCCATGATCTTTTATACCAATAGGACCAATGGCATCATTAATTTATTTTCTATATACCCAATATTGTTCACATCATTAGGTGTTCAAATAATAATTGTAAAAAGAGATGTGAAATAATGAGCAAGTAGGGATAAAGTAAAATTAATTTTCAACTACTACACAAAGTGATATTAAATAGAAATAGATTAAATATTTCTAGTCCCTCAGCAGTTTAACTTTGTCTATCCCTCCAGAATTTCCTAGGGACATGGATTAATTTCTGATACTAAAAATGGGACTATAACATTTGGACAGCTATTTGTTGAGTAGAGATTATTTGTCAAGTTCACCATACAAATATTACTATACCATACAAGTATTAATAATACCTATCTTATTTGTATGGCCTTTACACATTCCATCTCTTTTTCTAGGTTACATCAATTTAGTGTGTAGGACAACTGTTGAAGGCACTGATAAGAATCATTTATTAATTATTAAACATTTGGAGTAGTGCATGAATACTGTGGCACTAAACAATGATGTACAATAGATAACAGGAAATGTTAGAACAGGAGTAAAGTTAGTAGTTTTCAGAGTTGACCTATAGCCTATTTCAAAATGATAGTGTTCATCTGTCCAAACAACAATGCCTAAACAAAAGCAAGTGAAACTAGTTCTGAAGCAAACAGGTGAACCATATGTAAGACAAAGGAGCACCCCAAAGGCATTTGTAGTACATGGTCATTATTTAACCACTGACAAAATAAACAATGCTGACAGAATGTGTTGAACAGTTTGATGTATGAACAGTGTCAATACAGTAGGCTGATAACCTATAGCTTGACATTCTTATCTATAAAATTTGACAGACATCATTTTGTAATTTTTATTTTATTAACTTGCTCCTTTGATTGCAAAAGATAACCTTTCTACTATATAATGGAGCACTACATTGCTAAGTGAGAAATTTGAGGAAATACAAATGAAGATCTGGTTTTACTAATGAATGATCCTTCACACTTGGGTTCAAATTCAGTAGCTGTTTCTCAGTATGAGATGACATTGTTTGCATATCAACAGCAGACAATAAACTGTCATATCATCAAATTACTTATTCCAAATAATCATGATAACTTCCTTTTTAAAAATAATACTTTGCTAGAAAATGTACTATTTTTCCAAATTAAACATTGCTGCTTAATATTTTGGTCTTGTGAATTGTAATTGGAAAATAACAGCTGTTCCTGGTTGGAACCCAATATTTGCTTTTCTAATAGTTTCCCTTTCATTGTGAATACAGCAGGAATTTCACAAGCCTTCAAAAAAAAAAAAACATGGGAAAGTAAATCAGTGCCATTTCATTGTGTCTGGGAATTAGAAGAAACTAATGTTTTAGTGACAACTTTTCAAACAATTTGCTTTTACTTGGTGGATTGCTTTCCATTACCATGATTATGTTCACTCATAATAGATTAATTCCCAGTGACAACTTGAAATTCTTATCTCAGATCCAAAATTAAATATTTTTGGAGCTAGTAAGCTAACCCTGACGGTTATTGTTTCATTCATTGTCTTTTTTACTCCCTCGTTTCCCAAGGGACAATCTCTTTTACAATATTTCCTCTAAAGAACATCCCCTCTATTCTGACCTTCACTGTGTCCTTGTTCTGTTCTGTTTCTAGGATCTTAAATTAATTGTCCAGCCCATTTTTCTGCCACACTTGCTGTGTCTGTCTATCCATATTAATCATGCAGTTTATTGTCAAACTCCTGCTTCAGACATGAGAATGGTTTCATGAGCTATCTGGCATTTGGCAGCTGTATCAAGTGTTAGTCTCCAGGATGATTTTCTTGTGTAGATTTATTGCCAATATGCCCTGAGCACCTGTGTCTTATAAACTAAAACAGCATTAATGAAAAAAAAATCCGAGACTTAAAAGCAGATTAGATCTTTTGGACTCTTGTAGCTGGGATATTTTCTTTCTTTCATTCAGTGCAGGGTTCACTTCTGGAGAAATGGTTAGATGTACTTGGTCAAGGTTGTCTACTTTCTTTACTGTTCCATGTAGTGTGCATCAGTCACTAGAAACACAGCTCACACAGAAGTAAGACTTTCTAATTCATTTTCTTTGCCTAATTCAATTTTCCTTCATATTTTTCCTATAAGAAAAAAGATGAATAAGCTTTCCATTCATATTCTACATCACCTCAATTTCAAATAATATAAGGTCATCATTATGACTTAATTTTTAATTTATTTTACATTCCAGTCCTTGCCCCTTTCAGTCCCTCCTCCCACAGTTCATCATCCCATTCCTCCTCCCCCGAATTTTTAACATGTATTATCATCATTCTTAGAGGTTTGGATGTCTGTTAAGTTTTTACTGAGGTCTTTTCTCATTCTCTCTTTTCCCTTTTCCATGTTCAAGTATGAACATTTACTTTTGGATCTTCTTAAAATATCTTAAACACATTTCTCTAAATACTCATGTCACACATGCAACATGTCACCTGAGTAGTTAGTTTTTGTCACCCAACTCCCTATGGAGAAAAAAATGATGTTATACATTGTCTCCAGTTAATGATTTCTAGTCAGAGGGAAATTACAGTATATTCTCTAATCAAGCAGAAATACCAAGAAGTGAGAATGCTATATTTAGGAATACATACTTGGTCCTGTGAAGGCTCTATGCTCCAGTATAGGGAAATGCCAGGGCCAACGAAGTGGGAGAGGGTGGGGTGGTGAGCAGGGGGAAGGGGGAGGGAAGAGGGTTTTTTTTAATCTTTTTATTCTTTTTTTTTCCTGAGGGAAAACTGGGAAAGGAGATATCATATGACATGTAAATAAAGAAAATTTATAATAAAATAAAAAATATAAATGTATATAAATGTGTATAGTAGAGGACTGCAAATTTGATCATCAGTAAGAGGAAAGGACCTCGACCTTGTGAAGGTTCTGTGCCCCAGTGTAGGGGAATGCCAGGGCCAATAAGTGGGAGAGGGTGGGGTGGCAGGCATGGGGAGGGGGGAGGCAAAAGAAGTTTGTTCTTGTTGTTTTTATTTGTTTGTTTGTTTTTTGGAGGGGAACCTGGGAAAGGGAAAATTTACATGTAAATAAAGAAATTATCTAAAAAAAATATATAAAAAACAACCAAACATACATACATACATACATATGCATATAATAATAGTTAGTGAAGAAAGAAGAGATCATGAATTGGAAAGAGACTGGGGGTAGGTATTTGTGAGTATTTTCAGGGAAGAAAGAGAAAGAAGAAATATAATTATATTATAATCTCAAAAATAAAATAGAAAGCTAACAAAAAATAAGGGGTAAAAATGGAATTCTGTGTCTAACTCTGTGCCAAGAACCTTGCAGGTACTAAGCACATGTGAAAGACATGTTTAGGTGGGGTGGTGAGCAGGGGAAGGGGGGTGGGAACAGGGGTTTGTTTTTGTTTATTTTATTTTATTTTGGAAGGGAACCTGGGAAAAGAAGTATTGTATGACATGTAAATAAAGAAAACATCTAATAAAGAAATTCAATTAAATTGCATGTATTGAGAACTATATTTTGTATCCAAAAGGAAAACCCAGAAGGATAGAGATAATGATTCTTTTATTTTTTGAAAAAGACTTCCTGGCCCTGGCATTCCCCTACACTGGAACATAGAGCCTTCACAGGACCAAGGGACTCTCCTCTCATTGATGACCCACTAGGCCATCCTCTGCTACAGATGCAGCTGGAGCCATGAGTCCCACCATGTGTACTCTTTGGTTGGTGGTTTAATCCATGGGAGCTCCAAGGGTACTAGGTAGTTCATATTGTTGTTTGTTCTAAGGGGCCACAAACTTCAGTATATATTCTAAGAACTTACATGTATTATGTAGTGTAGGATAAATACAACTCAATTAACTTGAATATTATATAGCTACAAGTCATTTGTCCTCTAGTTTACTACCTTCATTATCATCATCAATTGCTTTGTTGAATATAAGCATGTATTCAATGTGTTCTTTCTCACAATTTTATATTTTAAAATTTTCATACTATATATGTTGATTATCTTCATCCCCTCCCCTGAAACTCCTCTCACATTCTCTCTCCTACTCACTTGATACCATATTTTTAAGAATAGAATTAGGCAAAGGATCTGCCTATCTACCTATCTACTTATCTATCTATCTATCTATCTATCTATCTATCTATCTATCTATCTATCTACCTATCTATCTATATGCATGTATTTATTATACATGATAAATATCATTTATTAAATTAAATTAAATTAAATTGGTTTTCAAATTATATTTATTGGCAAAATTAAAGAAAGATGTTCATTTCTGCTAAGTGTGAGCATAGTAGATTTACTTAATCTTTACAAAGAATATTTTCTCACTCTTAGTCATTGTGTCAGGAAATGGAAATTCCTGAAAGTTATAGAGGGAAATTATGTAGGCCTATACCATCATGAGATTGATCTTTTTTTATAGGCAATCTCCTGATTCTTGAATTAATTGTGGGTTACCATAAACTGCACAAATGATTACTAGCTTCAGTAGGCAGCATGTCTAGGAGAAAGGTCTGAGTCTTTGTCATAAGAGAAATTGTTTTTCAAATCCATGTATTATTTCTTTAAGCTATTTTGACCTGGGACTACTGTCTGACAATTTATGAACTCAGTATTTTTAGCTGCAAAACTAAAATAAAATTATCTTGGAAGGCCATTTTAGAAATTAGAGACTTGACACATTTCAGTGCTCAGTGAATGGAAGCCTCACCTGCAGTGATTACCTCCAGTGAGGGATATTTCCTTTTGGCGTTAGGTCCCAATGGAGAAGAAAACCTGCTAAGGAATAAAGGAACAAAGCTAGTGAATCACATGTACCTCAGTGATGGGAAGGCGTGCCAGCAAAGGCACAGTGCCAGTGCCATATGCCAATTAAATAAGCAAGTGCACTTTCGCTGTGTCTATATTTTATTATGCTCTAGGTCCCTGAATAAGATAGTTTTCTTTTGACCAGAAATAAACATCACTGATGACTTTATTGTCTTGTGATGCATAAATGAGTAGGCAGACTGTTAATACATTTATTTTGTGACAGACGCAGACATGCACACTTTCTTTTCCTTACAGAATTATAAATTAACATCTTTACCGAGGCCTCCCTTAAAATATTCCATGGAGTTTATGCCTTGTCTAATAAAATCACAAGTATTGTACATGTATTTGTTCCTAAGAATTTTTCTTTTTGTAACGGAACACATTTACATGAGCAAAAAACAGAACCTGTCACATTTCCCAACAGCTTATTTTTATGCTATAATTGTGTTACAGAAAATTTACCCTCTGTGTAACCCTTAATCATATTCACATGCACCTAAAGTATATTGCTTAATGTCAGAAGTTAATAATAATAATAATAACATGCCTCATTTACATTTATGTAAAATTGAAAGAACACAAGGAATTGTAAGTGTTTAAAATTATTTGCTTCATTAAGACATGAATTAATAAGGGTTTGTGCATGTAAATTCTCTCACATTTTAATAATTTTGATCACATTTTGCTTATTCTTTCCCAGAGAACATGTTGAGAAATTTAAAAGATTAGTATATTGAATGCTGCTTTTTAGTAGGTTTAAATAACTTTTTATATAATAAATCAAACCCAAAGGAAAATGTAAATAATTACATATTATGTAGGAGCTTTAGAAACTGATAGTATAAGGCTAATTTTCATGTACCTATACAAGCATAAAACATCTTTCTGTTCTAGACTGTTCTTTTTATTTCTACTTATTATGCACCAAAGTACACAGTACTTTACAATATATACTTGTACTCAGATTTTTTAGAATAATGGTAGATTATGAAGGCGAACTTTATTGCACTTCTTATGAGGCTTTAAAATAAAGAAACTATTTTATGGTTATGAGCAAATGCTTCCATTCTTGTACCAAACAAGTCTTTTAAAGTGCTTACAATACCGGTTCACAGTTGGACACTCCTTCATAATTTAACATGAGCTTTAATTCATGTTATCTCATTGTGTTTCTCCTGTGTATCTCATGCAACCTTAGGAAGTATTGTCCCTTATGAATGGTTAAACAACAATGCCAAGATAATTTGAGTTAGTAATATTTTCTTATTATTTGAGTTGGTGCTTGAAGAATGATATATTTGACCAGGTTTCGGCCAGGATTGAGGATATTTCAGATGGGGAAATGATACAAATAAAAAGTGAGAAAGCTTAAGTATGTCTGAGAATTTTGTAAACTTAGATTATACTAGAAATAAAAGAAATGGAATAAAGTTTTTTTTAATGACAAATAATAGAATGAATTTTTTTAACTTTTTGAATCTTTAAATTCTAAATCCCAATGCTGACTGTTATTATATTAAGAAGCAAGATTTGGGTAGTGAAATTTTCTATGATTCATATAATTAGTTTATAAGTTAACTAAAATCATAATGTAATAACATTAGTATCAACTTTCCTTGATAAATCTACTTGTATTATAAAATCATTCTAGTTTTCAAAAAAATTGAAAGACATTTATGTAAGGAGAGAATTTTTTCATATGTGGAATATTCATTCCTTGTTACTTATAGCTGCTTTTTTTTATTAGATGTTTTCTTTATTTACATGTCATATAATATCTCCTTTCCCAGTTTCTCCTCTGAAAAAAAAAACAAAAATAAAAACAAAAACCCTGTTCTATCCCCTATTCCCCTGCTCACCAACCCACCCTCTCCCACTTCCTGGCCCTGGCATTCTCCTACACTGGAGCACAGGACCTTCACAGGGCCAAGGTCCTCTCCTCCCATTGATGACTGACTTGGCAATCCTCTGCTGTATATGCAGCTGGAGCCACTAGTCCCACCATGTGTACTCCTTGGTTGGTGGTTTAGTCCCTGGGAGCTCTGAGGGTACTAGTTAGTTCATATTGTTGTTCGTCCTAAGGGGCTACAAGCCCTTCAGCTCCTTGGGTCCTTTCTCTAGCTTTTTCATTGAGGACCCTGAGCTCAGTTCAATGGATGGCTGTGAGCCTCTACTTCTGTATTAGTCGTGTACTGTCAGAGCCTCTCAGGAGACAGCTATATCAGGCTCCTGTCATCCAGCACTTGCTGGCATCCACAATAGTGTCAGGATTTGATGATGGAATATGGGAAAGATTCCCTGGTGGAGCAGTCTCTGGATTGTTCTCCCTTCAGTCTCTGCTCCACAATTTGTCTCTGCAACTCTTTCCATGGGTATTTTGTTCCCCCTTTTAAGAAGGGATGAACTATCCACACTTTGGTCTTCCTTCTTCTTGAGTTTCTTGTGGTTTGTGGATTGTACTTTGTGTATTCTGAGCTTCTAGGCTAATATCCACTTATCAGAGAATGCATACCATGTGTGTTTTTTTGTGATTGGGTTACCTCACTCAGGATGATATTCTCCAGATCCATCAATTTCTCCAAGAATTTTTATAAATTCATTGTTGTTAATAGCTGAGTAGTACTCCATTGTGTAGATGTACCACATTTTCTGTATCCATTCCTCTGTTGAGGGGCATCTGGGTTGTTTCCAGTTTCTCGCTCCCATGCTCATGGATTGGCAGGATTAATATAGTAAAAATGGCCATCTTACCGAAGGCAATCTACAGATTCAATGCAATCCCCATCAAAATTCTAACTCAATTCTTCACTGACTTAGAAAGAACAATTTGCAAATTCATCTGGAATAACAAAAAACCTAGGATAGCGAAAACTATTCTCAGCAATAAAAGAACCTCTAGTGGAATCGCCATCCTGGACCTTAAGAGCTGTACTACAGAGCAATTGTGATAAAAACTGCATGGTCTTGATACAGTGACAAGCAGTTGGATCAGTGGAATAGAATTGAAGACCCAGAAGTGAACTCACACACCTATGGTCACTTGATCTTTGACAAAAAGGCTAAAACCATCCAGTGGAAAATACAGCATTTTCAACAAATGGTGCTGACTCAACTGGTGGTTAGCATGTAGAAGAATGCAAATCAATCCACTCCTATCTCCTTGTACAAAGCTCAATCCAAGTGGATCAAGGACCTCCACATCAAACCATATACACTGAAACTAATAGAAAAGAAAATGGGTAAGAACCATGAGCACATGAGCCCATGGGAAAATTTCCTGAACAGAACACCAATAGCTTATGCTCTAAGATCAAGAATTGACAAATGGGACCTCATAAAATTGCAAAGCTTCTGTAAGTCAAAAGACACTGTCAATAGGACAAAATGGCAACCAACAAATTAGGAAAAGATCTTTACCAATCCTATATCTGATAGAGGGCTAATATCCAATATACATAAAGAACTCTAGAAGTTAGACTACAGAGAGCCAAATAACCCTTTTTAAAAATGGGGTACAAAATGTCAGGGTCAGTAAGCAGGAGGGGCTGGAATGGTGAGCAGGGAAGGGGGGAGGGAACAGGGGATTGTTTTAGTTTTTATTTTATTTTATTTTATTTTATTTTATTTTATTTTATTTTTTGGAGGGGAACCTGGGAAAGGAGATATTGTAAATAAAGAAAACATCTAATAAAAAATGAGGTACGGAGCTAAACAAAAAATTCTCAACTAAGGAATACCAAACATCTGAGAAGTACCTAAAGAAATGTTCAACATCCTTAGTCATCAGGGAAATGCAAATCAAAACAACCCTGAGATTCCACCTCACACCAGTTAGAATGGCTAAGATGAAAAACTCAGGTGACAGCAGATGCTGGAGAGGTTATGGAGAAAGAGG
>JADRCD010029445.1:0-11693 GCA_019843815.1 Montemys delectorum
CATTCTCAGCATCTCATGGTACCTTCTCCAAAATTGACCATATAATTAGTCACAAAAGAGGCCTCAACAGATACATGAAAATTGAAATAATCCCATCCATCCTTTCGGATCACCATGGACTTCAATAACAAAAACAACAGAAAGCCAACATTCACCTGGAAGCTAAACAACGCTCTACTCAATTATAACTTGGTCAAGGAAGAAAGAAAGAAATTAAAGGCATTTTAGAAATCAATGAAAATGAAGGTACAATATGCCTAAATTTATGGGACACAAGGAAAGCAATGCTAAGAGGAAAACTCATTTCTGAGTGCCTCCAAAAAGAAACTGTAGAGAGCATGCACTAGCAGCTTGACAGCATACCTGAAAGCTCTAGAACAAAAAGAAGCAAATTTATCCAAGAGTAGACAGCAGGAAATAATCAAACTCCAGGCTGAAATCAACTAAGTAGAAACAAAAACTATACAAAGAATCATCAAAACTAGGAGCTGGTTCTTTGAGAAAATCAACAAGATATATAAAACTTTAGACAAACTAACCAGAGGGCACAGAGACAGTATCTGAATTAACAAAATAAGAAATGAAAAGGGAGATATAACAACAGAAACTGAGGAAATTGAAAAAAAAATCACCTGATCCTACTACAAAAGCCCATACTCAACAAAACTGGAAAATCTGGATAAAATGGACCATTTTCTAGACAGATACCAAATAATTAAGCTAAATCAGGATCAGGTAAACCACATGAACAGTCCCATAACCCATAAAGAATTAGAAGTAGTCATTAATAGCTTCCAACCAAAACAAAAAAGCCAAGGACCAGATGCGTTTAGTGCAGAATTGTATCAGACCTCAAAGAAGACATAATACCAATACCCTTCAAACTATTCCACAAAACAGAAAAAGAAGAAACACTACCCAATTCATTCAATGAAGCCACAATTATGCTTATACATAAAGCACACAAAGATCCAACATGGAAAGAGAACTTCAGAACAATTTCCCTTATTAACATTGATGCAAAAATACTCAATAAAATTCTTCCCAACCAAATCGATGAACACATCAAAATGATTATTCACCATGATCAAGTAGGCTTCACCCCAGGGAGGAAGGATTCAATATATAGAAATCCATCAACATAATCGACTACACAAATAAACTCAAAGAAATATACCACATGATCATCTCATTAGATGCTTAAAAAGCATTTGACAAAATTCAACATTCCTTCATGTTAAAAGTCTAGGAAAGATCAGGAATTCAAGGCCCATACCTAAACATATTAAAAGCAATACACAGCAAACCAGTAGCCAACATCAAACTAAATGGAGAGAAATTTAAAGCAATCCCACTAAAATTGGGACTAGACAAGTTTGCCCAATCTCTCTCTATTCAATATCGTCCTTGAAGTTCTAGCTAATGCAATTACACAACAAAAGGAGGTCAAAGTGATACAACTGGAAAGGAAGAAGTCAAAATAGCACTATTTGCAGATGATAAGATAGTATACTTAAGTGACCTCAAAAATTCTACCAGAGAACTCCTAAACCTGATAAACAACTTCAGCAAAGTGGCTGTATATAAAATTAACTCAAAAAAAAAAAATCACTATTCTTCCTCTACTCAAAGGATAAATGGGCTGAGAAAGAAATTAGGGAAATGACACCCTTCACAATAGTCACAAACAACAGAAAATATCATGTTGTTACTCTAGCCAAACAAGTGAAAGGTTTGCACAACAAGAACTTCAAGTCTCTGAAGAAAGAAATCAAAAAACACCTGAGAAGATGGAAAGATCTCCCATGCTCTTGGATTGGCAAGATTAACATAGCAAAAATGGCCATCTTGCTGAAAGCAATCTACAGATTCAATGCAATCCCATCAAAACTCCACATCAATTCTTAATATCGTTAGAAAGAGCAAATTGCAAATTCATTTGGAATAACAAAAAAACAAAAACAAAAACAATTTAGAATAGCTTTCGGTATTCTCAACCATGAAAGAACTTCTGGGGGGAATTACCATCCCTGATCTCAAGCTGTACTAGAGAGCAATAGTGAAAAACTGCGTGGTATTGATACAATTACAGGCAAGTAGATCAATGGAATAGAAATGAAGAACCAGAAATGAACCCACACATATATGGTCACCTGATTTTTGACAAAGGAGCTAAAACCATCCAGTGGGAAAAAGACAGCATTTTCAACAAATGGGGCTACTTCAACCGGTGGATATTGTCAACATGTAGAAGAATGCAAATTGATCCTTTTTTATCTACCCGTACAAATTACAAGTCCAAGTGGATCAAGGACCTCCCCATAAAATCAGATACAACTGAATAGAAGAGAAAGTGGGGAAAATCCTGGAACACATTGGCACAGTGGAAAATTTCCTGAACAAAACATCAATGGCTTATGCTTTAAGGTCAAGAATTGACAAGCAGAGGGAGCAAGTGAGCCTCCCAGGAGTGCAGACAGGCCTGTGAATACAGGTAGGGAAAAATGTCAAGTAACTTATAAAGGCAGACCTATCAGAATTACCAGAGACTGTGAAAGCTAGAAGATCCTAGGCAGATGTCATACAGACCCCAAGAGAATACAAATGCCAACCAAGACTACTATATCTAATAAAACTCTCAATTACCATAGATGGAGAAACCAAGATATTCCATGACAAACCAAATTTATACAATATCTTTCCACAAATTCAGCCCTACAAAGGATAATAGATGCTAAACAACAACACAAGAAGGGAAACTACACCGTAGAAAAAGCAAGGAAGTAATCTTTCAACAAACCCAATAGATGTAAATCAAAACAACCCTGAGATTCTACCTCACTCCAGTCAGAATGGCTAACATCAAAAACTCAGGTAACAGCAGATGCTGGCGAGGTTGTGAGGAAAGAAGAACACTCCTCCATTGCTGGTAGGATTGCAAGTTGGTACAACCACTCTGGAAATCAGTCTGGCAGTTCCTCAGAATATTGATCATAGTACAGCCAGAGGACCCAACAATAACATTCCTGGGCATATACCCAGAAGATGCTCCAACATGTAATAAGTACACATGTTCCACAATGTTCATAGCAGCCTTATTTATAATAGCCAGAAACTGGAAACAACCCAGATGTCCCTCAACAGAGGAATGGATACAGAAACTGTGGTACATCTACACAATGGAGTACTCCTCAGCTATTAAAAACAATGAATTTATGAAATTCTTAGGCAAATGGATGGAACAAGAAAATATCATCCTGAGTTAGGTAAACCAATCACAAAAGAATACTTAGTATGCACTCACTGATGAATGAATATTAGCCCAAAACTTAGGTATACCCAAGATACAATTCACAGACAACGTGAAGCCTAAGAAGGAAGACAAAAGTGTGGATACATTGGTACTTCTTAGAAGGGGGAACAAAATACCCATAGGAGGAGTTACAGAGACAAAGTGTGGAGCAAAGACTGAAGGAAAGGCCATTCAGAGACTGCCTCACCTGGGGATCCATCCCGTATACAGTCACCAAACCCAGACACTATTTGTG
Organism: Montemys delectorum; assembly: GCA_019843815.1. Lineage (NCBI taxonomy): Eukaryota > Metazoa > Chordata > Mammalia > Rodentia > Muridae > Montemys > Montemys delectorum. Next base: position 3,549 of record JADRCD010029445.1, read on the forward strand.
GATGCGAACAAGTGCTTCCTGACAGCAGCCTGATATAGCTGTCTCCTGAGGGACTCTAACAGTGTCTGACAAATACAGAGGTGTATACTCTCAGCTAACCATTGGACTGAGCACAGGGTCCCCAACAGAGGAACTAGAAAAAGGACCCAAGAGCTGAAGAGGTTTGCTATCCCATAGGAGGAATAACAATATGAACCAACCAGTACCCCCAGAGCTCCCAGAGACTAAACCACTAACAGAAGAATACACATGGAGGGACCCATGGCTCCAGATGCATATGTAGAAGAGGATAGCCTTGCCAGGCATTAATGGGAGGAGAGGCCCTTGGTCCTGAATAGGGGAATACCAAGGCCAGGATGGTGGGAGTGGGTAAGTTGGTGATCGGGGGAAGGGGGAAGGGACAGGGGGTTTTTAGAGGGGAAACCAAGAAAGAGGATAACATTTGAAATGTATGTAAAGAAAACAGCTAATAAAAAATTACTAGATCAAAAAACCTGACCATTGGAACCTCATAAAATTGCAAAGCTTCTGTAAGACAAAGGACACTGTCAATAGGACGAAATGGCAACCAACAGATGGGGAAAAGATCTTCACCAATCCTACATCTGATAGAGGGCTAATATCCAATATATAAAAAGATCTCAAGAAGTTAGACTCCAGATAACCAAATATCACTATTTAAAAATGAGGAACAGAGCTATACAGAGAATTGTTAACTGAGGAAATTCAAATGAATGAGAAGCACCTGAAGAAATGTTCAATATCCTTAGTCATCAGGGAAATGCAAATCAAAACAACCCTGAGATTCCATCTCACACCAGTCAGAATAGCTAACATCAAAAACTCAGGTGACAGCAGATGCTGGTGAGGATGAGGAGAAAGAGGAACACTACTTCATTGCTGGTAGGATTGCAACCTGGTACAGCCACTCTGAAAATAAGTTTGGTGGTTCCTCAGAAAATTGGACATAATACTACCAGAGGACCCAGTTATACCACTTCTAGGCATATACCCAGAAGATGCTCCAACATGTAATAATGACATGCTCCACTACATTCATAGCAGTCATATTCATAATAGCCTGAAGCTGGAAACAACCCAGATGTCCCTCAATAGAGGAATGGATACAGAAAATGTGGCATATTTACAAAATGTTAAACTACTCAGCTATTAAAAACAAGGAATTCATGAAATTCACAGGCAAATTGATGGAATTAGAAAATATCATCCTGAATGAGGTAACCCAGTCACAAAAGACCCATTCGGTATATACTCACTGATAAGTGGTTATTAGTCTAAAACTTTGGAATACCCAAGATACAATCCACAGACCATGTGAAGCTCAAGAGGAAGGAAGTGTGGATGTTTCAGTTCTTCTTAGAAGGGAGAACAAAATACTCCCAGGAGGAAATGTGGAGAAAATGTGTGGAGCAGAGACTGAAGGAAAGGCCATCCAAAGACTGCCTCATGTAGGAATCCATCCTTTATACAGTTGCCAAACCCAAATGCTATTGTGGACGCTGGGTAGTGCTTGCTGACAGGAGCCTGACATAGCTGTCTGCTGAGAGGCTCTGCCAGTGCCTGACAAGTATAGAGGCAGATGTTTGCAGCCAGCCATTGGACTGAGCATGAGATCCCAGATAGAGGAGTTGGAGAAGGGACTGAAGGAGTTGAGGGGGTTTGAAGCCCCATGGGTGGAGCAACAATGTCAACAAGCCAGATCCACCCCAACCCCGGAAGTTCCCGGGGACTGAACCACCAACCAAAGTATACACATGGTGGGACCCATGGCTCCGACCACATATGTGGTCGAGGATGGCCTTGTTGGATGTCAGTGGGAAGAGCAGCTCTTGAGCCTGAGTGGGTTCGATACCCCAAGGAAGGGGAATTCCAGGGCATGAAGGCAAGAGTGGGTATGTCAGTGGGAGAGCACTCTCATAGAGGCAGAGTGAGGGGTGGGGGAGAGACAGTGGGTTTCCAGAGGGGAGACCTAGATAGCGGAAAACATTTGAAATGTAAATAAAGAAAATATCCAGGTTGGCAAGATGACTCAGTGGGTAAGAGCACAGACTGCTCTTCCAAAGGTCCTGAGTTCAAATCTCAGCAACCACATGGTGGCTTACAACTACTAGTAATGAGATCTGACACCCTCTTCTGGTGCATCTGAAGACAGCTACAATATACTTACATATAATAATAAATAAATCTTTTTTAAAAAGAAAATATCCAATAAATGAAAAAAGAAAAGACATTAAAACCAACTATATGAAGATGATAGAGATCTTAAAGAGAAAATGAATTAAATCCCTTAAAAAACTCCAAGACAACACAAAATAACAGTGAAAGAAAATAAATAAAACTGTTCAAGAACTAAAAATGGAAATAGAATAAATAAAGACAACACAAACTGAGGGAATTCAGGAAATGAAAAAATTGAAGAAAAAAGCCAGAGGGCCTGAACAGATGTGAGGCCACAGATGCAACCCAGACTACTATACCAAAAAAATCTTCAATCACTATGGGTGGAAAAAATAAGACATTCTATGATAAAACCAAATTTAAACAATAGCTATCTACAAATTTAACATTACAGAAGATGATAGAAGGAAAACTCCAACCTAGCGAGGTTGACAACAGCCATGAAAATATAGGGTATAGTAATCACATACCAGTAAAATCAAAAGGTAAACACACACACACACACACAAACACAAACACACTACCACCACCACCACCACCACCACCACCAACAACAACAACAACAACAACCAGGCATCAACAATCTTTGCTCGTTGATACCTCTCAATAACAATAGTCTCAATGACCAAATAAAAAGACATACACTAACAGAATAAATGTAAAAACAGGATCTGTCCTTTACTGCGGCAAAGCAGCACACCTGAATATCAAAGATAGATATTACCTCAGGGTAAAGGATTGGAAAATAAGATATTTCAAGTAAATGGGCCTAAGAAATGAGCTAGTGTGTTCAGTTTAATATCTAATAAAATAGACTTCCAACCAAAAGTATTTAAACGAGATGGAAAAGGAAACTATGTATTAAAAAAAAAATCCACCAAGATGACATTTTAATTCTTAACATATATGCCCTAAACTCAAGGTCACTCAAGTTTGTAAAAGAAGCACTACTACATCTTAAATCCCTCATTGAGCCTCATAGACAGGTAGTGGGAAACTTCAGTGCTCTATCCTCATCAATAGACAGATCATTTAGACCATAACTACATAGAAAAATGCTAGAGGTAACTGATGTTATAAAACCAAATGTACCTAACAGATATTTACAAAACATTCCACCCAAAAACAAGAGAATATATCTTCTTAGCACCTCATGGTACTTTCTCCAAAATTGACCACAACTCAAATATAATTCTCAAAATATTCAAGAATATTGAAATAACTCTCTGAATCCTATTAGCCACCATAGATTAAAGCCAGATATAGTTAACAACAGAGATAACAGAAGACAAAGGTGGCAGCATCAGCCAGTGGCACTTTCCCTGGAATTCCAAGGAGTCTGAGAGACCCATGGAAACTTCGAAGGATGATGTTGCAGTGGAAAGGAAGTCTGAAGAACCTGCAGTAGCTCTAGAAGAACAATAATAACAACAACAAGTCTTATGAGAGGGTGTTTTTAAAAGGGCAGACTCACAAAATTGGAAAGAAAGATGGCAGAACAGAGCCATGTGTGGTAGAGAATAACAAATCTATACTGTTCCCCTCAACCAGCAGGCTGCAACAAGCACAAAGGCCATACCTGATGAGTTGTGGGGATTCCAGCACTAAGGACAAGTAGGTTTTGGGGAGAGGGGCTGGAGTTCCCACAGAAACAGGTCATTACCTAATGGGTCTGGTCTTAGGTCTGAGGGTCAGTACCCAGCATGGAGCTACCATAACTGCAGCCAAGCTGCTTACCTGCTGGGAGACTGAAACCTCCAGACAGCAGCTCTATCTGCCATTTACAACAGTTGTAATTGGGAGCAGGCACCAAGAACAGGGTGGTGTAAAGTGGCCTAGAAACAGGTCATCATTGAATAAGGCCAGTTCTAGGTCTGCTAACTAGCCTCCAGCATGGAGTGACTGTAGCTACAGGCCAAGCTGCTTGTCCTACTGAGAGACAGAGAGCATAAAGTAGTGATAACACACACAGCCTCTGGCAAGAAGAAGATGGAGAAAGAGAAATCTGCTTTATTTCTCCTTTCTAGGAAAATTCATGTGTCCTCACTTGAGCCTTCCTTGTTGCTTAGCCTCTTTGGGTCTGTGGATTGTAGCATAGTCACCCTTTACTTCACAGCTAATATCCACTTATAAGTGAATACATACCCTGTTTGTCTTTTTGGGCCTGGGTTACATTCAGGATAATTTTATCTGGTTCCACCTACTTAGCTGTAATGACCTTTGTCATTCTAAAGCAGCTGTATAATACTCCATTGTGTAAATGTACTATATATTCTTTATCTATTCTTTAGCTGAGGGGCATCCAAATTATTTCCAGTTTCTAGCTATTATGAATAAAGCTGCTATGAACATAGTCGAGCAAATGTCCTTGTGGTAAGACAGAGTATCCTTTGGGTATATTCCCAGGAATGGTATAGCTAGGGTTTGGGATAGATTGATTCCCAATTTTCTGAGAAACCACCATATTGATTTCCATAGTGCCTGTAGAAATTTGCACAACCAACAGCAACAGAGGGGTGTTGCCCTTACATCCACACCATTCTCAGAATGAACTGTCAATTGTGCCTTCCTGAAAGATGTAAGGTGGAATCTCGGGTATTTTCATATTGGATTTTTTAAATGTATCTCAGCCATTTGAGATTCCTCTGTTGAGAATTCTGTTTAGGTCTGTTTTCTATTTTCAAATTGGAGAAGATATCAGAAGGCAGAATGACCTCACAGTAGCATTAACATAATAAAAATGCTCATCAACATTCCAACATAGTTCTTTATAGGCCTTGAAAGGACAACACTCAACTTCATATAGAAAAACAAAAAATCCAATGTCTTAGGGTTTCCATTGCTGTAAAGAAACACCATGACCAAGGCAACTCTTAAAAGGACAACATTTAATTGGGGCTGAATTACAGATTCAGAGGTTTAATCCATTATCATAACAGCCAGGAAACATGGCAACATCCAGCAGGCATAGCACTGCAGGAGCTGAGAGTTCTATATCTTATTCCAAAGAGAAACAGAAGACTAGCTTCCAGGCAGCTAGGAGAGGGATCTTATTGCCCACTCCCACAGTGACACACTCCTCAAACAAGGCCACACCCACACCAACAGGGTCAAACCTCCTAATAGTGCCACTTCCTATGGGCCAAGCATATCCAAACCACTATACCCAGGATAGCTAAAACAATCCTGTATAATAAAAGAACTTCTGGAACTATTGCCATTCCTGATCTCAAGCTGTACTATAGAGCAATAGTAATAAGAAACATATGATATTGGCATGAAAACAGACCAACATGATCAAATAAAAGATCCAAACATAAATCCACACACCATGGACACTTGATTTGTGACAAAGAAGCCAAAATTATACAACAGATAAAAGAAAACATCTTCAACAAACAATGCTGTGCTAAGTGGAATTTGGCTTGTAGAAGAATGTAAGTAGGCCTTCCAGGTTTGTACCAGGGCAGATTGCCAGCTTCTCTGTTCTGCTGAAGACACAACAGCCTGAAGGCATCTCAGGATATCTGCTGCAGTCAGGGCAACAGAACAGCAGCTTCTCTGCTCCCCCTGAAGAACCCACAGTATGAAGGCCTCCCAGAAGGCCTCCCAGAAGAGCTACTGCAACCAGAGGAACAAGTCATTGGTGTACATGCCCCTCTGAAGACCCCACAGTCTGAAGGTTCTACAAGAGGTCTACTATAGCCAGGGCCACAGGCCTACCAGTAGACCTGAAGCAACCCAGGTACACAAAAGGCAGGCTCCAGACAGAGACACCCAGACCAGCAAACGAAAGAGATAACCAGATGATGAGAGACCAGTGCAAGATCATAAGTAATAGAAACCAATATACTTTGGCATCATCAGAACCCAGTTCTCCCACCACCTAGCCCTAGATACACCAACTTACCTGAGAATCAGGAAGGTGGCCTAAAACCCTATGTCATGAAGATAATAGAATCTTTTAAGGATGATATAAATATCTCATTGAAAGAAATACAGTAAAACACAGCTAAACAGGTAGAAGCCTTAGAAGAGGAAACGTGCATGACTTGAAACACAAGAAAACTCTGCCATTCTTTCTGTGGGTGTTTGATTCCCCTTTTTAAGAAGGAATGAAATGTCCACATTTTGGTCTTCCTTCTTCTTAAGTTTCTTGTGGTTTGTGGGTTGTTCTTCCTGTATTCCAAGCTTCTGGGCTAATAACCACTTATCAGAGAATGCATACCATGTGTGATCTTTTGTGATTGGGTTACCTCACTCAGGATGATACTCTCCAGATCCATCCATTTCCCTAAGAATTTCATAAATTCATTGTTTTTAATAGCTGAGTAGTACTCCATTGTGTAGATGTACCACACTTTCTGTATCCATTCCTCTGTTGAGGGACATCTGGGTTGTTTCCAGTTTCTGGGACAAGCATATAGCTATCTCCTAAGAGGCTCTGACAATACCTGACTAATACAGATGTAGAGGCTCACAACCATTCATTGAACTGAATACACTGTCCCCAATGAAGAAGTTAGAGAAAGGTTCTATGGAGCTGAAGGGTTTGCAGCCCCTTAGGATGAACAACAATTACTAACTAGTACCCTCAGAGCTCCCAGGGACCCAACCACCAATCAAGGACTATACAGGGTGGGATTGAATGCTCTGACAGCATGTGTATAGTAGAGGATTGCAAATTCGATCATCAATGGGAGGAAAGGACCTCGGCCTTGTGAAGGTTTTGTGCCCCAATGTAGGGGAATGCCAGGGCCAATAAGTGGGAGAGGGTGGGGGTGGCAGGCATGGGGAGGGAGGAGGCAAAAGGGGTTTGTTCTTGTTGTTTTTGGTTGTTTGGTTTTTGGAGGGGAACCTGGGAAAGGAAAAATTTACATGTAAATAAAGAAAATATCTAATTAAAAAAAAAACAAAAACAAAACAAAAATGTATCCTGAAAAAAAAAAAAGAAACACAAGAAAACACAAACAGGTGAAAGGATTGAACAAAGCAGTGCAAGACCTAAAAGTGGAAGTAGAAACAATAAAGAAAACAAAAATGGAGGCAACCATTGAAATGGAAAACTTAGGAAAGAAGTAAGGAATTACAGATGTAAGCATTACTAAGAGAATACAGGAGATAGAAGAGAGAATCTCATGTGTAGAAAATACCTTAGAAGATGTTGACACAACTGTCAATGAAAACGTGAAACAAAAAACTCCTAACCCAAAGCATCCAGGAAATTCAGGACACAGTGAAAAGTCCAAATTTAAGAATAATAGGAATAAAGGAGTGCAAAGATTCCCAGCTCAAAGGACCTCAAAACGCCTTCAACAAAATCATAGAAGAGAACTTCTCCAACCTAAAGAAACAGATGACATTAAATGCACAAGAAGCCTATAGAGCATCAAATGAATTGGACCAGAAAAGGAAATTCTCTCATCATATAATAATCAAAACACTAAATGCACAGAACAAAGAAAGAATATTAAAAGCTGCAAGAGAAAAAGGCTAAGTAATATATAAAGGTAGACCTATCCCAATTACACAAGACTTCTCAACAGAGACACTAAAATCCAGAAGCGCCTAGGCAGAGGTCATACAGACTCAAAGAGAACACAAATGCCAGCCCAGGCTATTACACCCAGCAAAACTATGAATCAAAAAAGGATGGAGAAACCAAAATATCCCAGAACAAAACCAAATTCAAATAATATCTAGCTACCAACCCAGCCCTACAGAGGATTGTAGAAGGAAAACTCCAAAACAAGGAGGGGACCTACACCAAAGGGAAAAAAAAACAAGATATTAATCATCTCACTACAAAGCCAAAAGGAGAGAATCACATGCACATAATGTCACATACAACAATAAACATAACAGGAACTAACAATCATTTTTCTTTAATACTTCTCAATATTAATGGATTCAACACATTTATAAAAAAAGACATAAGCTAACAAA
>JADRCD010029446.1:0-14201 GCA_019843815.1 Montemys delectorum
TGATAAGTGGTTATTAGCCCAGAAGTTTGGAATACAGGAAGAACGACCCACAAACCACAAGAAACCTAAGAAGAAGGAAGACCAAAAGGTGGACATTTCATTCCTTCTTAAAAAGGGGATCAAACACCCACAGAAGGAGTGGCAGAGATTAACTATGGAGCAGAGACTGAAGGAAGGACAAGCATATAGCTATCTCCTGAGAGGCTCTGACAATACCTGACTAATACAGATGTAGAGGCTCACAACCATTCATTGAACTGAGTAAACGGTCCCCAATGAAGGAGTTAGAGAAAGGTTCTATAGAGCTGAAGGGTTTGCAGCCCCTTAGAACAAACAACAAGTACTAACTAGTACCCTCAGAGCTCCCAGGGCCCAACCACCAATCAAGGACTATACAGGGTAGGACTGAATGTTCTGGCATCATGTGTATAGTAGAGGATTGCAAATTCGATCATCAGTAGGAGTAAAGGACCTCAGCCTTGTGAGGGTTTTGTGCCCCAGTGTAGGGGAATGCCAGGGCCAATAAGTGGGAGAGGGTGGGGTGGCAGGCATGGGGAGGGGGGAGGCAAAAGGGGTTTGTTCTTGTTGTTTTTGTTTGTTTCTTTTTTTTTTTGGAGGGGAACCTGGGAAAGGGAAAATTTACATGTAAATAAAGAAAATATCTAAAAAAAAAAAAAAAAAGCTAACTTACTGAATAATATCATTCACGGAGAATTAAGGTTCCAATAAATAGACATCTTACTAGCTTAGTGCAGACATTTTCATTATCAGAAGCATAATGAGGATCATGGCTTATTTGCCTTGTTGTTAAAGCTGACATATAACTAGATGTATCTTACTGTCCTCAATTCACACATCTTCTTTCTTTCAGTATATGCTTCTTTACATTGTTAGCACCAATAGTAAACTGGGGATAGTATTTCATAAGCACACAAACCAAAAGTGAATGACACACAGCCTCTTGTAACTATATACAGGGAGAGATTAACTACTAAACTGAATTTAATGTGGTGTAGTATATAACTACAATTATAAAAAGTGCATATTATGCCATGTGAATTCACAGGAAGAATTTTTTAACATAGCTGCAGGAGATGAGGAAGTTTTTGTATGAGAAAATATCTTGACTTATCATAAAGTATAAACTACATAAGAATAGATATGAGCATAGAAGGATTGAAGTTCACAAAACAAGTTAAATGCTGAAATATTAAATTATATATTGTGTAAAAATAGCAATGAGTTCTATGTAACTAGGACAGAAAGTGAAAATTTTGTGAAAAATCTTGTGTAATGGGAGTTGAATTTTAAATAATAATCTGTGACTCAATTATGCCATATATCCTATAGCGTGCAGTGTATTTAGGTAGGAAATCAGTGAACTGTCACAGTACAGTGTAATGGAACTTGTGTTTTAGTAATATTATTCTGCTTCCACTGTGGACAATGAATCAAAGGACAAAAATGGAGAAGCAGAGGACATAATTTCAAAGACCTTTGCAATAATCCAGCGAGTGCATGATGATAGTTTGGACTATGGGCAATAAAATGGATAGAAACTGACAAATTCAAACTATATTTTTGTAACCTTAAGATCATTGCCAATGAATTGTATGGATAACAATACCCAATAAGGTAGGAGCCATGAATAGTAGCATACATTTGTACTCCCAAAACAAAGGAAGTTAAGGCAGCTGAATTAGGAATTCAATGTCAGCCTGAATAAAATGCCACATCTAAAACCAAAACCAAAACCTTTATAAAGTAAAAAAAAAAGTCAAGAAGAGGCAAAAACAACTATAAATATCTTCTAGGTCTTTTTTTTTGCATGTACAAGTAATAAAATGCTTGCAAACACAATTATCTATCAACCATATACCTGGTAAGGAAATGTAAGAAGGGAAATACAATCTTGTGTGGATGAAAGAGACCATCAATTCACTTTCTAATAAACATTCATGAGGTAAATATATGTCCAGGATAAAATTTAGGTAAATAAACTCTAATGGTTTGTATGTGCTTAGCCCAGGGAATGGCATTATTAGGAGGTGTGGCCTTGTTGGGGTAGGTGTGTCACTGAGGCTGTGGGCTTAAGATCCTCTCATCCTAGCTTCTTGAAAGTCGATACTCTGCTAGCAGCCTTCACATGAAGATGTAGAACTATCAGTTCCTCCTGGACCATGCTGCCTGGATGCTGCCATGTTCTTGTCTTGATAATAATGGACTAAACCTCTGAACCTGTAAGCCAACTCCAATTAAATGTTTTCCTCATAAGAGTTGCCTTGGTCATGGTGTCTGTTCACAGCAGTAGAATTCTAAGACAGTAAGTCATGTAATAATTCTGGATTTTATCAGAATATGGTGGTTAAAAACTGAAAAAAGGTATAAGGGAAACATTGAGGACTGTATTTTGAGAACAGTGAGGGAAGGAAAGAATCCTAGGCAACTTTTGAATTTATTTACTAGTCAGGTTGAGTAAGACATGCAAAGGAGACAAAGACAAAATAAAAAAGTAAGAGAAAGATTAGTTGAAGGAAGACATGAGTGCTTAAGAACATCAATAAAAATTAAAGCTAGTTCTGGGAGGTCTGGTTGGTTAATATTGTTCTTCCTATGGGGATGCAAACCTCTTCAACTCCTTCAATTCCCTTTTCTAACTCCTCTATTAGGGACCCTGTGCTCAGTCCAATGGTTGCTAAGCCATCAACAAAGGAGTACACATGGCTCCAACTGCATATGTAACAGAGGATGGCCTTGTCATACACCAATGGAAGGAGAGTTCCTTGGTCCTAGGTACTATGAAGGCTCGATAGATGCCCCAGTGTAGGGGAATCGAAGGAGGGGAGGTGGGAGTGGGTGGGAAGGTGGAGGAACACCCTCTTTGAAGCAGGGGGAGAGAGGATGTGATAGGGTATTTCTGGGAGGGAGGGAAACCACGAAAGGGGATAACATTTAAAATGTAAATAAAGAAAATATCAAAAAAAAAAAAAAAGAATTAAAGCTAGCAACACAGATTTACACTTCTACTTGGGAAAATTCCTAGAGAGTTTGTATTCTGTATTCCCTTTGCTGAATTTTGGGGACTAGGGCAGTAGATAATGTATCTGTTTACACACATGAAAAAGGTAAAATGTAGCTAAGGGCTTAACTTAATAAATCCTCAGTATATGGATGACCTCATAATTTTTCCCATTAAAATAATTTGTTTGCTTTTATGTTTTAACTCTTACTTTAGTTTGAGAATTTCATACATATCTATAATGATTTTTTTCAAATCCATCCCAATTTCCCCTCCTTTTCTTCCCATACCTTCTACTTTTTCCTTCCAATTTAAGATGTTCTCTAAAAAACAAGCTTAATGAATGTGTTTAATGCCATCTGTATATATATGTCTATAAGTCCATCTACTGGAACGTGCATAGCCTCATAATGGCAATGTCCCTGAAGAAAAGTGACTTTTTTGGCTAATGGTGAAGTTTATAGTCCTTCTCCAATCCATGCTAGGGTTTTTTTGTTTATTTGTTTGTTTGTTTTTGTTTTTCGAGACAGGGTTTCTCTGAGTAGCCCTAGCTGTCCTGGAACTCATTTGGTAGACCAGGCTGGCCTTGAACTCAGAAATCCGCCTGTCTCTGCTTCCCAAGTGCTGGGATTAAAGGCGTGCGCCACCACCACCCAGCCCATGCTAGGGTTTTGACTGAGCATTAAGATGAGGGCATGTGATACAGTAGCTTGTTTGGAGTTGGATACTTCACAGTCCCTCATTCCCTACAAATTGACCAGTGGTATAGTTCACCAGTTAAAGAACATGCCACAAAACGAGAGCAGAATTGGAACCTGAGAATCCATCAACTAAATACTTAGTAGACATGACAATAAACCCAATATTCTAACTTCATAAAGTGGAGAAAAGGAGGAGTAAACTTGGTAGTAAGATTACTCACATTGCTAAACCTTTAGTTTCATTGAGAGAGCCTGCATTAAAAAATATGGTGGAAGAACAGTTGAGGAAGATTTCTGTTATCAACTTTCAGCCCCCATACACCATGTACATGTACACCATCACACATATGTAATCATCTAAGCACACATACACACATGAAAAGAAGAAAAAGAACTATTTAATATTTAATTTAATAAGTAAACAGCTATTCTATTCATTCCATGTCTGCATGCTCTGTTTTAGTCATTTTTTCAGAGCCAAAATGGAGTAAAGCAGCAGAGAAATAAGTCACTTCATTCACTTCTGAAATATTGTTTAATAGACCCTCCTTCTTATTACTTCATGAATTAACAATGGAGTGTTATTTATAGATATGAAATGTGATGAGAATCCAGATAAAGAAATAACAACAATTCACTGATATGGATTTGTAAAGAATAATACATATAAAGAAAAAGAAGACAGGTGAATTGAAACTTGAGAGATTGCTAAAGCTTGACAGAAATTTATAGAGTAGGTAAAGACAGATTGGAGGAATTATACCCAGGATCAATGAGACAACAATTAATAAGCTGAATTTTGTTTTGCATTTGCTTTAATACAGAGTCTCACTATATTCCCTTGATGGCCTGGAACTCTATATATACTACAATAGCCTTGAGCTCATAGAGATCCACCTGTCTCTGTCTCTCAAATGCTAGGACTAAAGTGATGCATATCTGTACCAGGTTAAGCAAAGGAAAAATTATGTTTTAAGGAAGGAAATAACTATCAGATTTGCATATTTTAGACATAATTTGGGTAATTCATGGATTAATTTGAGATTATGGACAGACAGGCCTACTGAGAAGCAGTTGCAGTAATTTGAGTCATAGATAATGATATACTAAGCCATGAAAGAGATAGACAATGCAAATAGGAAAGAACAGACATAACACTTTGAGGAAAAATCATAAAGACTTAGACATCTTTGATATTCTTTACTCTTACCTTCAGTAAAAGATTTCTTCCTTGATCGATTTTTCTTTGAAAGATAATGTGTTTACAAAGACTTGGCAAGATGGTAAAATGGAAAATCAATGTGAAGTCTTACCTGTAGCACTTAGTTTCATACATCCTGTGCCTGAACTTTTGTTCATATTTCTCTCAAGTTTTCATACATGTATCTAATGGCCACATTACAGCCCTGCTTCCAAAATTCAGAGAATTCCCTTTGCTTAGCATTAATTAATGACTAATAATGGTTTCAAAAACTCTCAATTTGGGTCCTATAGTTAGTCACCTGCTGAATTTCTCTAAGTCCAATTGAATGGCTCCTGGTTACCACCAACATATATGTGTCACTATTGAGTCAGTGGGGATATTTCATCATGCTGGTTATTACTGCAGTCCATAGGCTTCACATCTGAATAAGATTGTTGATTATGCTGTCCCTTGGCAATTGGCATAGAGCCTTCTGACACTATTAGAGGTAATCCTAAGGAAAGAGGCTTCCAAGTAGATTCCAGTTTGATTCCTCCAAGTCCTATGTCCAAAGTGTACACAGCCTTCAGCAATAGGACATTACTTTCACATTCCAGGAGGCAACCAAATGCAATAGCAACAGCTAGCATTTTGTTTTCCTGAGGTGAGAGTTTCTTGGAATCCTTAGACCAACATCCTGAAGGTAAGTTTCCCATGGCTTGCACTAGATAGTCTCTTAGAAGGAGCATCATTACTCCAAGTTCTGAAGATTCATTTAAGATATATATATATATATGTATATATATATATATACATATATATATATATACTGTCATATATTATATACCATTTTATATTTTCTTTTAAATTTACTTAAAAATTTATTTGCTTCTTTATTATAAACAATTAATCTAATTAATTAAAGTTTAATTAAATACTTAAACTCAAAATAATGTTTTCCTCTGGCTTTTTCAAACATTTTTTATTCCTCCTCCTCCTCTTCTCCATCTGTGTTGCTCTCTTTTTCTACACTTCAAATAAAGCCCAAGCCTATTTTTTTATTTGCCATTTCATAACTGTGTCCCACTCTCCCTTTCTCTAAAGCCCTTCCTTTCACCCTAATTCCTTTTTGTTTATCTGGTTTCTATAGCTACTCTGGATTATATACACATATCTAAACACCCACAAATGGGGAACATGTGACATTTGTCTTATTATGGCATTAGCATAATTTCTATATTGTCTAGTTCCATCCACTAACCTGTGTTTATGTCACACATTTTCATCATCCACTCATCATTAGAAGGAGATTTACATTTGAAAGGATGAAAAAAAACACACTGAAGAAAAATAAATCTTCAACAAATACTCAAGAAACTGAGTATTATTATAGAGGAATAAAATTAGAGCCATATTACTCACTCTGTATGGAAATCAACTCCAAATGCACCAAAGACCTCAAAAACCCTGAAAAAACAGTAAAACCCTGAGACTACTAGAAGAAAACTTAGGTAGATCCCTAAAAGGCACATTTATAGCAAAGAACTTTCTGAATATAGCTTTATTTGCTTAGGAATTAAAGCAAATAATTGACAAATGGTACTTCATAAAACTAAAAAGCTTCTGAAAGAAAACAAATGAGTGAAGAGGAAGTCCCCAGACTGTAAGAGAGTCTTTTGTCAGCTATGCATATAATAGAAGATTAATATCCAGAATTTATAAAGAACTCAAAAACAATTCATGAAACATATTACCCAATTAAAACATGGGATACGGATCTAAACAGGTGGGTCCCAAAAGAGGAAATACTTCTAAGAAATAACTTTAAAATTATTCAATATCTTTAGTAATTAAGGAAATATAAATTAAAGCTACTTTAAAATTAACCAGAGTAAGAATGAATAAGACCAGGAAAAGCACTAACAGTAAACTTTCTAGATGGCACAGGGAAAGGGGAACTCTCATTCACTTTGGTTGGATTGCTAATGAGTGCATCCAAAAGATTAAATAGCCTATTCCAAAGATAAACCATGTTCTTTGCTACTCAAGGAATATGCTAGGAAATGAAAAGTGCCTCACACTTATAAATTCATTTCTGAAAATATTTGCTAAATGTTGGTCTCGCATTCAAGTAAGGTCACACCAAATGGAATCCATTATTGCACATTATCATTTTTCCTGAGCTCTAAATACACAGGTGCTTAACAAACAGTGAACTGATAGCACCGTAAGCCTTTCACTCAGAGTTTGGAAACTATGGTATTTAAAAGAGGGGCTAAAATTCTTCAGTTGAGAAATAGAAAAGACTTGGTGCTCATTAAACAGTGGAGATGGAAATGAAGAGATTTGGATGAGGGTAAGGGAACAGAAGTGTATAATTACAACCTACAACTCTGTGTCTATTTAACACTTGAATCTATTTCCACATTTGAAAAAAGCACACCAAGAAATCAGTATGCCAAGTGAACACATTTCTAGTAATGATGGTAGGATGAAACATCCCTAGAATTATTTTTTTTTTCAATAGAAAAAGTGATACAAATGTACCTGACAATCTGGTAGGACAAGAGTTGAAACAAGTCCTGAAGCAGACATGGGGCATACAGAAAGTTCTGGTTGTGTAATATTTTGTTCAATATGTGGCTTTCTACATTTACAAGCTTTTTATTTTTTTAAAGCTTGTTTTTCAAGGGAATGATGGTGATAGAGCAAAGACATGCATCTTTAAAGAACAAAAGTGAGATGAATGCTTTTCATATCACACATTTGATACACCTGTTCATAGTCTGCTTTGCTCCACATCTTTTTGATGAAATCCCAAGCCCCCTCCCACTGCCCATTCTCTATTTCTCTTCTTCCTAATGGCCTGTTACTACTCCCAGTCAGGCAGTGACCAGGGCAAACCAGACCTCCTTCTAGCCTCAATGATTCTGACAGAGGGTTCTGATTATGAAATCACATGTATGTAGACAATGAGTAGCCCTCTGATCTCATCTGAAATATATAAGGCAGGGCAGCAGGCAGCTCACACCAGTTATCACCAGGTGATGTAGGGAAAAGAGCTCCCTAAACCCAGACTTCTCCAGCTTGTCTGCTATATCCAGCTTGTGTTGGGATCCTCCCACCTAGTACCTGTTTTCCAAAGAAAGAAGGTACCAAAGAATGATCATGAACATCTTAGTCATCCTCCTAGGAAGTATTGTGTTCACAGTCTTCTTTTCCATCTTGAAGATATTATTTCAGGTAAACTATATTCAAGAGACTGCTCTAACATTAAAGTAACTCAGTATGTAGATGGCATGTGTTTTTAAGAATATAGCAAAGGGAACTGATGTAAGGGAAGAGCATCAAATGTCGCTTACCCTCTCTACAGAGCCTGGACATTTGATGTCTCCCCAGCAGAAGCTTCCCTAGCTTTCACCACTATTCAATAGTTGTAGTCAGGGGATCTATATAGGTCATTAATGTTATGGTTGGCTTTTGAGCCAAACTTTCAGTCACCATGAAAGAGCAGGAGAGGTGAAAGTCCCATACATTCCCCATCCTTAATGTTTATCTTAAAGACGAGTCTTTAAAAAAAAATAAAATAAAACGGGCGGTGGTAGCGCAAGCCTTTAATCCCAGCGCTTGGGAGGCAGAGGCAGGTGGGTTTCTGAGTTTCAGGCCAGCCTGCTCTACGGAGTGAGTTCCAGGACAGCCAAGACAACACAGAGAAACCCTGTCTTGAAAAACCAAAGGAAAAAAAAAATGAGTCTTTCTCTTGTCTTCTCTCACCTTTCTGATGGTATCCTGTCTAAATGTGACTTACCTTGTGTTTCTTTAAAGCCATAAGTGAAATGTTTCTCTTTGTTTGTTTGTTTGTTTGTTTGTTTGTTTTTTGAGACAGGGTTTCTCTGTGTAGCCCTGGCTGTCCTGGAAACTCACTCCGTAGACCAGGCTGGCCTCGAACTCAGGAATCTGCCTGCTTCTGCCTCCCAGGTGCTGGGATTAAAGGCGTGCACCACCACCGCCCAGGGAAATGATTCTTTAATAGGATCAATGACATGTGTCAAGGATACTATTGAACTTCTTCAGGCAAGAACATGGGTTTACCAGATTAACTGCCATGATTTTTTTCCTGAATATTTGCCTAAAAAATACATGTGAATTTCTCATATTTTGTAGATTGTTTACTGATAGATTTTTTTTCTGTATAAAAGCATTTCAATTTCCTATGTTTTCATTTCCTTTTATTTGTTTGTTTTGTTTGTTTTTTTGAGACAGGGTTTCTCCGTATAATCCTGGCTGTCCTAGAACTCACTCTATAGACAAGGCTGGACTTGAAATCAGAATTCTGCCTGTCTCTGCCTTCCAAGTGCTGGGATTAAAGGCATGCGCCACCACTGCCAGGCTATGATTTCATTTCTTAATTGTTGAGATTGTTTCCTGTGCTATTGGAGTACTATTGTAAAAGCCCCCTTTATACTTGTAATCTTGAAATGTATTCCCTATCTTTGATAATATACAAAAATTAATTCAATGTGTATCAGATACTTACATTTAAAACCATGGTAACACTTTAAGAATTAGTTCTATTTCTTTAATTTCTCTCACTGCAAAATCTGTTCATTATTATAGTCAAGTTATCATGAGAAAGATTTGGGAAATGTCCGGACTCCCACACAGAGTTGTGATTTCTATTACAGATGAGTGAATTTGAAAGACTGCTCATGTCAACATTTTCTACACTACCAGGAACACCTCATATTCCATCACACAGGAGCATTGCTGTGAGTCTTCCAGTTAACAACGTCAACAAAGCTATGATACCTATTTTACTACTGTCACTTTCCATAAACAAACCAATATTGTTTAATCTGAACATCATAGAGTGCCACCTGATCAGACTGACGCAATTCCTGTCTGCCAGAGACCACCCTGGCTATAGAAAGAATATGCAGAGAGCCACTGCATAAGTTTCAGTAGAAGGTGACAGTGAGAGCAACCAATAAAATCCACGAATTGATTCAACTAATTTTGTTTCTTGCAAATGAGTTTTTATTTAAAGGAGTGGGGTGCCAGTCAGATGCTTCAAGCAGTCATTACATATTTATACTTAATTTTTTTTAAAAAAAATAATTATTTTTAATTTATGTACATTGGTGTTCTGCCTACTTGTATCTTTGTGTGAGGGCATCTCCTGGTACTGGAGTTACAGACAGTTATGAGCTGCCATGTTTGTCCTCCAGAAGAACAGACAGTGCTCTTAACCATTGAGCCAGCTCTCTAATCCCTTACAGAATTATTTACACGTATTTCTTATAACATATTTTATGGGAAAAGGAATTTGGACTCACAATACAAAAAAGCCTGTTCAAAATGTTGGATATTTGGTAGTAAGTTGCAGTTAATAAGTTGATAGCTGCGATATAACAATCAGAAGATCATTCAGTTTGAAAAGTGTCATCTAATAGATTGCAGTATAATATTGCAGTTGTCTACAAGTTTTACAAACGTAAGAAGAACTATATGGACTTGCTTTCTGTCACTGAATGTATATAGTAAGAGCTATTCCTGGGCACTCTACAGTATATGTATTTTACAAATTTTGACATTGAAATTTGTTTTTGACACTTGAAGTTAACGATACAGCTCTTTAGTTACTCTTTGAGATCAGCTTTTGAATACAACTGCCCCTGTTTGAAATTCCCATAGTTCTAATTAGAATTTTTACTATTTAAAATGTAACTAAATCACCCCTATAATATAGGAATAGCCTATTTTTAAAAAGGAATGCCTTCTTAAATTGTTGAATGCTTACCTTGAATAGTAACCAAATATAGAATGCTACTTCAAGTTAAGAAATACATTTAATAGAATGCTACTTCAAGTTAAGAAAAAAATGTTTTCAACTCATATGTGGTTGTCTAGTTCTAATCATAGACTATAAATCTGTATACTACAAATTAATCTCTCAAAGCTTACACATAGCATTTAATCTATGCTAAAAGAAAACCTTCAAATTTTCAATCACAACTTCATCCTATATGTAAGTCATTGTGCAAGTCTTTTCTAAGCTATTTTTTGTGACTACATGCTTACCACTCCTAAAAATCAATTACCAGTATAAAGAAATGCCCTAATATTTTTCTCTTTTGATTTTCAATCAGAAAGAAAAATTGGAAGTTTGGTAGATAAGATTATAACTCTGATTGTCATTCACCATCTAAGTGCAAAGACAGCAGTGTATTTGTGATTCTTAGTTTTTAGGGGTGGGGGAGCCACTGGTTTCTGTGATATTTTCATAAAGATAATGGAATCTCCCTTTTATAATTTCACTCAAAATGTCTATAATACATAGAAAGAACATCAAGTCTAGATCAAGCTTACATGTCTAACATACCAAATCAAAATACATATACGCAATGCACTTATATTTAGCTATGACAAAATAATAAATTATGAAATCAATGCCACAGATTCTCTTTCATATGTGCATACTGTCTTTGAATCCTTATAATTTGAAGTTTAATCCAGAATAACTAGTAAACTAGGAAAGAATCATCAATGTATAGACCTTACAAGGTCCTCCCTGTGTTTTAGTCAGCAAATCTAGAAACATCCTGCTCTATAATACCAACTGTTATGTCTCTATGTTCTAATTGGTAAGAAAGTTTGAGCATGACAGGTTGGGTTAAGTACATATATAGTATGTTCTGATAGGGCTTTACCTCTATTTATACTTCTATAGTCCCATCATCAGACAAAACACTACAAAGGATTGAACTTTTGATAAAATGCATACACCATGATATGCATGACATTCCAGTTGTGGGGTTAGCTAGGGCAGTATGGAATTTGAAGAGCTAGGCAACTCCTAGCCTAGGAGTTGCAAAATCAAGTCCAGTCACCTTGCAAATATAGGCAACTCTATCACCCACAAATTAATGAATCCTGGGGGGAACTCAGCAGTTTTGGACCATAGCAATATAAGATGATATATTCCACCATAATCTTGGAGTGTTTCTTTACACTTACAATAGCACAAATTTCAAAGGGTATGAATTCCATAAAAAACAATGTTCTACGGTTCACTGCAATAACCCCACTCCTGGTAAAAAGCAACTTAAGGAAAAAGGGGGCTTATTTTAGCCTACTGTTCCAGAGGTATAGAGTGTACCATAGAAAGGCATGACATAGTGATATGAACAGGAATCTAGCTAATTCTATTTTTATCCATACACAGGAAGCAGACACTGAATTTAAAAAATGGATAAATGTATAAACCTTCAAAGCCTTCCATCAGTGATGTGCTTACTCCAACAAGGCTGCACCTCCTAGAGTTTCCATAATCTAAAACACACCACTAGTTCAGGACCTTATGCTCAAATACATGAGTCTATAAGGACCATTTATATTTAAACCACTACAGTATGAATTTGTCATTTTTCAGTTCTTTCTTTTATATATAGTGCATTATGCTTGATAGATGGGTATTTTGAATTTCTGTGCAATCTATGTTTTTTCCTTCAGTTTCTTCTCCATTTTTGTCCCTACAGTTCTTTTAGACAGGAAGAGTTATGGGTCAGAAATTTTGACTATTGATTAGTAACCCCATCCCTCTGCTTGAGGCCCTATCTATCTACTGGAGGTTGACCCTTCAAGTTCCTTCTCCTAGTGTTGGGCATTTTGGCTAAGGTTACTTCCCACTGAGTCCATAGAGTCTCTCATGTCTCAGGTCTATGGCACTTTCTACAGGGTCCCTCACATCTCACCCTTCCTCGATGCTACTTATTCATTCTCTTGGCCCTCTGAGCTTTTCTCTCCTGTCCCCCACTCATACCTGATCCTGTTCCCCCTTCCTCCTCTTCCTCCCCTCTTCCACTCAGGTTCCTCCTTCTCTCTGCCTCTCATGATTATTTCCTTCCCATTTCAAAGTGGGATTGAAGACTCTCATTTCTTAAGGTCTGTGGGTTGTATCCTAGGTATTCTGTACTTTTTGGCTAATATCCATTTATCAGTGCGAACATACCATGTATTTCATTTTAGGTCTGAGTTACCTCGCTCAGGATGTATTTTCTAGTTCCATCCATTTTCCTGCAAAATTCATGATGTCCTCATTTTTTTTTATATTAGATATTTTCTTTATTTACATGTAAATTTTTCCTTTCCCAGGTTCCCCTCCAAAAAAACAAACAAACAAAAACAACAAGAACAAACCCCTTTTGCCTCCCCCCTCCCCATGCCTGCCACCCCACCCTCTCCCACTTATTGGCCCTGGCATTCCCCTACACTGGGGCACAAAAACTTCACAAGGCCGAGGTCCTTTCCTCCTATTGATGATCGAATTTGCAATCCTCTAATATACACATGCTGCCAGAACATTCAGTCCCACCCTGTATACTCCTTGATTGGTGTTTGGGCCCTGGGAGCTCTGAGGGTACTAGTTAGTAATTGTCGTTCATCCTAAAGAGCTGCAAACTCTTCAGCTCCATAGAACCTTTCTCTAACTCCTTCATTGGGGACCATGTACTCAGTTCAATGAATGGCTATGAGCCTCTACATCTGTATTAGTCAGATATTGTCAGAGCCTCTTAGGAGATAGCTATATGTTTGTCCTTCCTTCAGTCTCTGCTCCATAGTTAATCTCTGCCACTCCTTCTGTGGGTATTTGATTCCCCTTTTTAAGAAGGAATGAAATGTCCACCTTTTGGTCTTCCTTCTTCTTAGGTTTCTTGTGGTTTGTGGGTCGTTCTTCCTGTATTCCAAACTTCTGGGCTAAAATCTACTTATCAGAGAATGCACACCATGTGTGTTCTTTTGTGATTGGGTTACCTCACTCAGGATGATACTCTCCAGATCCATCCATTTCCCTAAGAATTTCATACATTCATTGTTTTTAATAGCTGAGTAGTACTTCATTGTGTAGATGTAACACAATTTCTGTATCCATTCCTCTGTTGAGGGACATCTGGGTTGTTTCCAGTTTCTGGCTATTATAAATAAGGCTGCTAGGAACATGGTGGAGCATGTGTCCTTATTACATGATGGAGCATCTTCTGGGTATATGCCCAGGAGTGGTATGGCTGAGTCCTCTGGTAGAACTATGTCCAATTTCTGGAGGAACCGCCACACTTATTTCCAGAGTAGTTGTACCAGTTTGCAATCCCACCACCAGTGAAGTAATGTTCCTCTTTCTCCACAACCTCTCCAGCATCTGCTGTCACCTGAGTCTTTTATCCTAGCCAATCTGACTGGTGTGAGGTGGAATTTCAGAGTTGTTTTGATTTGCATTTCCCTGATGACTAAGGATGTTGAA
>JADRCD010029447.1:0-10397 GCA_019843815.1 Montemys delectorum
GAGAGAGAGAGAGAGAGAGAGAGAGAGAGAGAGAGAGAGAGAGAGAAACAGAGAGATAGAGACAGAATGTGTATGTGCATTTATGTGTGTGAGAGAGAGAGAAAGAGTGTGTGTGTGTTTATGTGTGTGAGAGAAAGATAGAGTGGGTGTGTTTGTGTGTGAGAGAGAGAAAGACAGAGACAGAGTAACAAGCAGAGACAGAGACATAGACACAGAGAGACAGAGACACAGAGAGAAGAACACTTAATTATCAGAGTGACTCAGTTGACAAGGGTAAAGTCTAACTGGATTTCCGTTTACATTAAACAGATTTGATTTGTAATTGGATTCAATTAGTTAGAAATTAAATGCATCTTGAGGCAGAAATATCATGGATGTAAATATTCTCTGTGAGATTGAAAAGCACACAGCGCAGAGCCACTTTCCAGGCCTTTCTGCAGAGTCCTATGCCAGGAATGCTTTGCTTTCTTTCTAGGCCACAAATGACAGTCCCCCGCTGCTCCACCCCCACCTCTGTTTTTACTGTAATCACAATTGAGAGGGTCACTTCCTTAGTACCACGAGGTACTCACAGTCAGATACTTACAGATAATATGATAAACGAGTCCCTGGCCATAGCCTGGCAGTTACTCCCGTGTGTTCACAGCTACTGTCGCAATAGAGGTTAGAGGAAAATTGAAGCAGGCATATTTTCTTATAAGCAACACTGTCATCAGCGGACACTCGGCAGGCACACTGGAGCAGATCTTGTGAAGACATCATCTCCTAGTGTGAGGCAGAAGCAAATGAAGCTCCAAAGGAGACAATGAGGCCATCCCTGTCCATGGAGACACCTTCCTGCTCTTCCTCACTGGCACCTGAAGTAAAGCAGTCAAATGGAGGCTGAATCTGCCTGAAGAAATGGTCTGGCTTTCCCCTTTAGGAATATTCTGTGACACAGGATCCAAGTCATTTCTTTTCTTTTAGTTTTGAGATTTAATATAACGACATCATTTTCCCCTTCCCTTTCTTCTGTCCAAGCCCTCCTCATATATGACTCTTTGCTCTCTTTCAGATTCATGATCTCTCTCTCTCTCTCTCTCTCTCTCTCTCTCTCTCTCTCTCTCCTCTCTGGTTGGTTTTTGTTTTTTTGTTTTGTTTTGTTTTTTGTTTTCTTCGAGACAGGGTTTCTCTGTGTAGCCCTGGCTGTCCTGGAACTCAATCTGTAGACCAGGCTGGCCTTGAACTCAGAAATCCACCTGCCTCTGCTTCCCAAGTGCTGGGATTAAAGGCGTGCGCCACCATTGCCCAGCAATTTCTCTTTTTTATTGGTTATTTTTCTTATTTACATCTCAAATGTGGTTCCCCCTTCTTGGTTGTTTTCCCCTCCACAACTCCTCAATCCCAACACCCTCCCCTGCCTCTATAAGGGTGCTCCCGCTCCAACCCATTCCAGCCTTACTGCTCTAGATGATGGGGCATCAAACCTCCTCATGACCACTGTTGGTGTTTTTGTTAGGTGATCTTTGTCTCTTTGAGGGAGCATTGCCAGCTCAAATGAGAAATTTTATTTAAATTAAATAGTATATTTGTACCTATACAGTATACATGCACTATAGGCTTATTTTTAGATAATTGATGGATACTATTGAAAGACCCCCGAGAGGGAGACCCTCACTCAAGTCTCAGGATGACACGACCACCCAATAACTCACGAGAGACCGATCTTGATGCAACAGCATGAGGTTTATTCAGGGGGAGGAGGGGAAGCCAGTATACTGTGGACAAGCCATAACCCTTGCAGGGGCAGAGGAGCTCAACCCAGAGCACAAAAAGTGGGGGATATCTAAAGGGAAAAACCACAAACTAGGGGGGTGAGGGGGGTTTCCAAGGAAACATAAAAACAGTGGAAAATTTCAGAGGGACCCAACCCATGATTTAGTCAGGAGTCAGGGTCCTGAGGAGTCAGGAGCCAGGGTCATGAGGAGTCAGGAGCCAGGGTCATGAGGAGTCAGGGTCCTGAGGAGTCAGGAGCAGGGTCCTGAGGAGTCAAGAGTCAGGGTCCTGAAGAGTCAGGAGCCAGGGTCATGAGGAGTCAGGACTCAGGGTCCTGAGGAGTCAGGAGCCAGGGTCATGAGGAGTCAGGAGTCAGGGTCCTGAGGAGTCAGGAGCCAGGGTCATGAGGAGTCAGGACTCAGGGTCCTGAGGAAGACATCCTGCATACTCCTTATTCTCAAGAATGTGGCTTTACCGTTGTCATTATCATTCACTTTGTGATCCACCGCTCCCTAGAACTACCTAGATGTCTTCCTTTGTGGTCAATGTTATTCACTTTATGGCTGACTGCTCCCTGGAACCGCCCAGATGGTAAGACAACCGGTTTCTGGAACTAGCCGGCCTACATTCTTGGTTGGTTACAGAGATTTTCCATAACTTTTAGGTAAAAGTTATACATTACAGTATACATTCCTACTAATACATTTTCTAAATTCTCCAACCTTACACTATGATTCCTTATGTCATTTGTGTGTGTGTGTGTGTGTGTGACTAATTAAGAGTCTGGTCTTTACAACTTGTTCAGGAATCATGACTGTTATTTCACTCTCCCCAATTCATGTCCTTCCCTCCCTCCCTAAAGATCCCTCCCTCTTTTCCACTTCCCTGATTAGATCATTTGTACTGTTGCTTCCTCTTCCATTGCTCCCCACCCTCCATTCTTCAGCAATCTCTTTTTACTACTTTCCTGGTTTCGGTAGTTATGCAGAATACAGACTCACATTGACTATCTGGAGCTAGGAGTGTGTGCTGAGAGATATGTGACCCTTGTCCTTGAGTCTGGGTCACCTCACCCACTGAGATCTTTACAGTTCCATCCATTGACCTGTAGAAGAGCCCAAGTGTTTTGCTCAGAACTAGCACATGTCTTCTTGCAGAGCCCTTCTGCATGCTCCCACACACAGAGCACACCTGTGGCACTGACCCACCTAACCACAAAGCTGCTCTGGGCAGAGGAGGGTTTTGTGGAGTGAACTCTACCCAGACCTGGTCCTAGTGATTCACCTCATCCAGGACTCCGATGGCCAAGTCGACGGCTGCTTTTGTGGGTCTCACCTCCCAACGTCTGCTTCTTAGATCCCTGAGCCTTTCATCTGAGCAAGGGGACTGGAAGCCCCACTCAGAGCTGTGTTCTCCCTCCTTGGGTGCACACTGACATGTGGGAAAGCAGTTACTTTCAGTATAGACAGAGGATCTGTGACCTTGATTCCCCTAGACAGCAGGGGTCTGAGAGCGGGGAGGGGGACTGGGGACAGAAGCTCCCAGCTTGTTCTGTAGTTCAAAAAGTTCTTGAACTTGTCAGCTCCCTGCCTCAGCTTCTGAAGGAACTGGGATTATAGCTGCGCATCATCAGTTGTGACTACCTTCCTCTGTTTGGGGGAATAACGTTTACGTCTCTTATTTGAGGTCTCTGTTCAAAGACTGGACGTGGAGACCTGCTGTCTTCTAGAGCTCCACAGGTTCAGTTTGTGCGGGTGGTTTCTTTTTGCTGCTATCAAACTTTCTCTTGTATTATGACTTTCCCTCCTTTAGAAATTCGATTTAAAAACGCAGTTACTTTCATAAGTTTTAGAATACTTCTGGAGGAGATCCTATGTGCTTTATGTCCACCTCATTATCTAGAGGCAAATATTATTAGTGTTTATACTGGCATCTAAGCCATTAGGATTTAGATATAAAAAGAACTCTGGCTCATGTGTAGAAGGCTTGGTCCCAACTAGTGTTATTATTATGAGATGATCAAATTATAAAGTCTGAAATCTCTTATTGTTGACTAACTCATTGATGAGTACATAACTGAGTTAGCTGGTGAGGAGCCAGTTGGAAGAAATAGGCTGTGTAGCGGATGGTTCTGATGCTAAAACACTGTTTCCCAATTGGTTCTTAGTCGATCAATAAAGATGCTGGGTGGAAGGAAAGAAGCAGGACTTCGGGGTCCCCACAGGCAGGCTAAGAGATGCAGGGGCATTTCACCATGGTTTGAAGGGATGTTTATGGACTTTAGGCTTAAAAACTCTCTGTAGGAGCTTAATTCAAGATCATGTCAGCTCCCGAGTCTGGCATATGTCCCTGATCCATCAGTCTTGGAATGTGGCATTCCATAAACCATACCTGTTTGACTGAGATCCGTGTCTGAGTAGTTTGTGTGGTGAATACCAGAACCCAACAGTTACCTGAGGAGTGAATTTGAAGGGTGTGCATCCCGTCTTCATAAACTCTCTCTATCTCTTCTCTCCTTCCCTTCTCCTCTCTCCGTCAGTCTCTCTCTGTCTTCCTTCTTCTAGTTGTCCAGAGGCAGACAGCTGTTCTCTATTATACCTCTACCATGGTGGTTCAGCCTCACTTTGCCCTGCCACAGCAGAGCCTGCTGACTATGGACTAGCACTTTTGAAACTATAAGTTAAAACAGACCTTCTGCCTTTTAAGTGGTTGTCTCACCCCCAGCCCCTAGCTCCACGTGTGAATGCTTTTTGGGAGTGTTTGGGATAAAATTAATTCGGAGCTAGATGGAACTTTGGGATAACAAAGATGGAGGGTGGTCCTTGTCCTCCGGGCTAATATCATTTATGCAGAGAGTGCTTAACAATCACTGACCATATGTGCTCTGAAATCTCATTGGGCCTACTAGGCCAATGCCTTCAACAGTGCAAGGTGATGGAGTGACTGAAACCCTACCCAGTTCCAGTGTTCAAGTGCAGACTTAGAGGGTATGGCCTGAGAAGATCCCTAAGCTGTTGCTCTCACACCCAACATGCTGAAACTATATAGAAATGGAGGAAGCTCATGATAAAATAAAATATGAAAAGTGATGAAGTAAGTATTAGACATAGAATTAGCTTTGCTTGGTCCCCATGTTTACACTAAAAATAATGGTAATTGGACTATATTCTCTATAGTTAGCAGGTGCACATGCTGGTATCAAGTTCAATGAAATATCCTACTTGTTTTCAACTCAGTAGGCTTTTTGGAATACATTAGCATGAACCACAGCTTTTCTTATTCTGAGTTCAGTGGGAAAGGCAGCAACCGGGCTCTATTCAGCAAAGACCTGGGACTTGCTTCTGAGCCCAGATTCAATACTTGCCTTCCCTTTTGTTCCTGTGCAGAATCCCCATATCACAGCTCCCTTTCAACGCTCAAGTATCACACGGAGTTTATGTTCTGAGCACTTGGTAAGGTTCCTCTGATTGGTCTGCTCCCTGGAGGCCCAATCAAGATTGATTTTAGAAACACATCCCTGTCTGGAATGTCTAAAGGAGGACATGTTAGGGAAGAAAAACTAGTACAATTTATTCAACTACTTAAGCAAGTGAACAACAGCATTCTTGCAGTGGCTCATTCCTGCTGTCACTCACCTTTAAGACTCAGCTAACACCAAAGTATGTCTGTGATGAGCACCCTTTTGCCAGAGAGTCTCCTGGGACAGGCAGGCACACTCCCTGAAGAAAGAGGGGTGTGAATATAAAGGGCTCTGATCCTCAACAATGACCCAGATACTGGCTTTTCTCCTGTTGAAGTGGCACTGATTGCTTTTTGCACATATCTTTCATCATCATTAGCAAGCCCCAGCTTCTCTCTCCAGACAAGGGAGTTTAAAACCTTCATGCATAGCAGAGGAAGCTAAAGGGGCGAAACGCAGCTGACAATCTGAAGACACCAAAAAGCAGCCAACAGGAGACAATAAAAACAATGCGTCTGAGAAGCAGCCATGAGTTTGGTTGTTGTTATCCTCCATTGCATCTGCATCCTCACCATCCACTGGAAAACAATGGCCACATTTCCTCTCAGTATCCAATCTCTGGCTAATGGTCCTTCTGGAGAAGCATCCTAGATACTTGCATTTGCAGATGGGATACGAAGGAATCTGGTCTGGAAAATCAAGGCATATATAGCAACTCTGTGAAATGTTTGTAATAATAATTAATAATAATAATAATAATATTTATCTTCCAACTTTGGGTGAAAGTTCAAAACAAAAGTCCAAATTATTTGACAGAATACTATGCCTCAATGATAACTAGACTCAGAGTCCACAACATTACACAGGATGTATCCTTTAGTTACTTGGGAACTTAAATTTATGAGTTATTTGGCTACCCATTCCTATCCCTTCTGGCAAAATATCTCTTGATGATCTGGAGAGTAAAAGCTCCATGTACCACAGCTTTCATTCTTTCCACGGGCAACAAAAATGAATTTCCCCTGGCAAACAGTTTATTTTGCAAATGAGTTTAAATGATTCATACAGTGCTGGAAAATAGCATCTTGAAATTTATTCTTAAACACGCTGCTTTATAATAAACTCAGTTCACACATATGGTGTTTCCCAGGCAAACAGTCAAAGGCATGGGGAGCTAGAGTCTACGGCAGGGACCGAACTGGTGAGTCTAATCAGAGCAGCTATAATCTCTGCTACGTGTGTAATGGAAGACCAAAGCTGGTCACAAGCACAGGCAGGCTAAGGCTCACAGGAACCTAAAGTTGATAGAATCAGTGGCAAGGAGGAAGGAGTAAGAAAGGGTGGGAAGGCAAGGAAGGGACTCTTAGCATTGTTTACTCCTCAAATGGAAAGAGCCATTTTGTAACACTGGAGCAGGCTCAGAGGCCTCATGTAACATGAAGGCACTCTAGGACTGAGCTGTATCCCCAGCCTCTGCTTTGTGTGCTGCAAGAAAAACCCCAAGTTGTTTTCTTTTGCAAAACTTATAAGGGAGGCACGAGTCCCAAAGCACCTGGTGCAGACCCAGAAAGCAGGGGTGATGAGGCTGAGCAGATGGCAGAGTCCTGAAAGCTAAGAGACATTCAACAACTTCAAGCAGAGAGTCAACATCACAGGAAGGAAATGTGACGGGCTGAGTCACAGCATGCAAAGGGGCAGAGGGCTGTCCGAGGAGGACCAAAGAAACATCGGCGTGTGAGGTGACTGCTGCTGCAGTTTGGATATGGAGTTTCCCCGGGGGGTTCTTGATGGGAAGCCAGACAACAGAATTCAGGTCATCGGGGTGTACCCTGATGGTGCTTGGGGACCCTGGTCTGTTCTTGTTCCATTGACTTTCCAACTCCAGTGAGGTGAACAAGCTTTCTGGGTCACATGTGTCCGCCATGATACACTTCAGGCAGCCTTAAGCCCGAAGAAACAGGATCACGTGACTGTGAGTGGAAACAAATCCTGTTAAGGTAACATCTTATACATTTTGTGCAGAGACAGAAAAGTCACACCTCTCCAAATCTCCCATGTCAAGCTGTCTTCTCTCGACCAACAGGTTTCCATGGTCTTTGGCATGACAGCGGGACCACACCGAAATAATTTGTGTGCACCCTGTGCTCGGTTTGTCTCCTATCTTCAGTCGGATCTCCATTTCCATCCCTATAAAACCAGTCTTTGAGGAATCTGCAACGAACCATCTCGCCTTGACCCAGTTTAGGACTTAAGAAATGATTAGTCAGTTCAGAGAAATCTCTGGGCTTTGGAGCTTTAGGAAACCAAGCACTTACTCAAAATCAGAGCAAATGTGTACAAATCCTGTGTCCAGAGACAGGACTCTTTCTAAACTGTCAGCCAACAGAAGGGAAAGGCAAATGTAGCACTAGCATGGATCCTCTCTGTACAGATGACCCTCTTCTTGCCACTGGATTGCTGAAGGGGTTCAGGTGGGTGAGGTATAGCTGCGAACAGATCTCTCGTAGCCCTCTTGGTCTGATTCAGGAATAGTGAATAACAGTACATCATTTGGAGCGATAAGATGAAATAAGGATTCCTGGCTTCTATTGGGCACCTGTTACATCTCGTCACTAAGTGTTCCACATGCCTCATTTATTTAAAATGCCTCGTAACAACCGTGAGAGGTAGACATTACTGGGAAGCCTATGAAGAAATGGATGAAGAACAGATCTCTGTGAAGAAATCTACCCAGGAGGGCACAGCTTGCCATGGATGAACCAAGAGGTAGATCCAGTCCTGTGTGCCTCATAGGCCCCTGGTTGTGCCGGGTGGTCTCTTTGACTGTACAGATGCCTCACAGGAGTGAGAGTGGGAGGTTAGAGATCTGTCTTTCTGAAGGACCAAATGTGACGGGCTGTCAGTCCTTGAACTGAGTCAGAGTCAGGGACTCTACTGTACCCATGTGCCCCACCCCACCCTCATCCCTCAGGTATGCAACAGCCTGAGCCCCAAATCTGACCAGTGAGGAGAAGTGGATGAATCTAACCAGATGGTGAAGAGACAGATGTTCTGCTTGAGAGTGAGCATCATAAAGGTATTTCCTGTAGGGACAGAACAGTCAAAAGAACCAGAATGCTACAGTCTTGTGACAGTGACAGGGGAAACTGGTCAATGGGGACAAAGTTCTAGTCAGTCTGACCCAGGAGGCTCACAATATGATAATGTATCGCATATTCCAAAACACTTTTAAAGCCCTTTGAATGTTCTCACCAAAAAGACATGATGGATGTCCCTGGTGGATACTAACCAATGAGATCACTATGCAATGTATTGAAATATCACACTGAGTTCAATAAACATAAATGATTATTAGGTGCCAATCTTTTAAAAGGAAAGGAAGAAAAAAAGAAAGCAACTACAGAGAGACATTATCTCCACGCTCCCCAGCCAGAGGGACTGCTGTGCTTGTCACTGTGTCTCTGTGCCTCATTGGTACACTGGAAAAATCTTAAATCAAAACTAAGATCTACAGAAATGTGCTTTCCTAAATTCTTCGCACGGGTGTGCTATTAATATGGAAATGAAGACAGAGCTTAATCATGTTTGACTGTTTGCTGGAAAGAAAGCAAACATGTGGGCATGCTAAGTATCATCAGATTTGCTAAATGGGGTCAGGATTACAGGGCTGATAGGGACTGATGGATTTCTTGTTGCTCATTATCCCTATTGAATGGCTGGAATAAATTCAACAGCGAGATAGGCCAGGGCGGGGCTGTCAGAGCCCAGGCACCTGGCACAGTGATCCCCAGCAACGCTGGGCCTTGACAGTAACCAGAAAACTGACTTCTGTGGTTGCTGACTGTAACCCAGTGGCCCAAGTCCAGCCTCATCTGATGCAGGCTGGCTTCAAGGCTCAAAGCTGGTCAAAGAGCAAGATCAAGTACTGACTCCTTTCCTCCGTGTAATTGATTTCTGCTTACACAGCCTCCTCAACATGCACTGTATCAATCTGGTCTCCTACAGATCCAGGAAGAGAGCCAAGGAATGTCTTTATCTGGCCAGTATATGGGTGAAAAACAAGGCACAAAGAGGTGTGAGGGGATTCCTGTCAGGGCCTGGACAGGACCAAGGACCCACCACTGCACCCCAGTAGTAGCATCCATCCTATTCCTGGCTCAGTTCCTGAGCCTCCACGTCTCTCTGAGTATTAATCAATTGATCTTCTCATGATGTATGTACCACATGGCTATCATGTCGCCCCTAGGAAGATCATGGTGAATGAGAAGAAAAGCTCTCGTCTTCATGAAGTTTATACTGAGTGCTGTGATGCATGTCTTAAAGCATGCAAAGGGGACACATGCCTGGAATCTCAATACAAAAGCAGCAGAGGCAGGAGGATCATGAGCTCAAGGTCAGCCTGGGATACAATGATTTCCAGCCTAGTTCAAGGAACCACAATGAGCTAAGTCGCAGAGAACTAATTCAGAGTTTCTGGTTAAGGAGACTATGATGTAGCAGGACTGGGAGGATGCTGAAGAGTCTGCATTGCTGACTGGCACTGTCAGCCAACGCTGCTGCTCTATGCACTACCTCTTGAGTAGTGCTGAAGGTTCATCTGAGGCTGAAGGAAACAGAACTTTTCAGTGATACCAACCAACAGGTTAAGGTGCGTTGGGTGATCTGAAGACACAGGGTAACTACGGATACTTATTTCAAAGTTATGGGGTAGTGGGGGTTGTCGGAAAGAAAGAAAAACTGTGTCTAAACTGGAGTGGAAATTAGGCATGTCAAGTTAAGTTGTGGAAGGTACAGTTCAGGCCCTGGTGTCTGGGTGTGCCCAGTCCTAGAAGCAAGAATGAAAATGCAAAGCTTTCAAGATTATGAGAGAAGATACCAAGATGGGGCCAAGTGGGGAAGAACTGAACAGAACCCAAGTGCTATGACAAGGGACTTAGACTGCCTAGGTAAGGAGGAAACTTGAAGCAGAAACCAATTGATGGCATGTATGCTTCCTCACAGCCTACTTGGACTGCCACAAAAGAATGGACTGAGAAGAGCAGGAGGCTGGCATAAACCAATTGTGGACACAGTGGGAAATAAATGGATTTATGATAAATACCAGATCATGCAGATGCAGCAGCTGAGTGGAGACTAGGCAGTGCAGGTGCAGCTGAGTGGAGGCCAGGCAGTGCAGGTGCAG
>JADRCD010029448.1:0-17779 GCA_019843815.1 Montemys delectorum
ATATGACATTATTTTAGTAGACACAAACAAATATTATTATAAGAATAATTTTACTTTATGCAAAATTTTATTATAACTTATTTAAATAAATACATTTGTGGTACATGTACCAGTTTATGGAAATTTGTTTATTCCTACATTGTGGACTCTATTGCTTAAAATGTGGTCTTCAGACTTGGTGGCAAGGGCCTTTATGAGATAAATAATTAAAATTATGAGGCAGAAAATAGAGAATAAAAGTAGCTGGTAAATTTGCATGAAGTGAGGAATCCTGGTCTTGGTCCATATCCATATTACAGTAGGGCATATTAAAATGAAATAATTAAAATAATTTTTCTAAAACAAAATAAATAGTCAATATTCCAAAATAATTTTTATGGCAAAAAAAAGTGGCTGATGACTTGATTCTTATTAAGTCATATATTAATTCCCTTTCATGTTATGAGATTTATCTTTTATTCTATTATTTTTAATTCTTAATGGATAGTTTATTTATATTTCAAATGCTATCCCATTTCCTGGTTTCTCCTCTAGAAACACCCTATCAGTCACCCTTCACCCTGCTTCTATAAGGGTGCTCCTCTACCCACCATCCCACTCTGCTTCCCTGTCCTGGTATTCCCCTATAATAGAACATCAAGCTTTCACAGGATGAAGGGCCTATCCTCCCATTGATGTCCTCCAAGGCTAGTCTCTGCTACAGATATGACTAGAGACATTGGGCTCCTCCATGTATACTCTTCAGTTGGTGGTTTATCCTGTTGGAGTAACTCGTACATTGGGGACCCCGTGTTCAGTCCAATGGTTGGTTGTAAGCATCTGCCTCTGTATTTGTCAGGTTCTGGCACAGTCTCTCAGGAGACAACTATATCAGGCTTCTGTCAGCAAGTACTTCTTGGCATGTACAATAGTGCCTGGGTTTGGAGTTTGTATACGTGACAGATCCCCAGGTGGGGCAGTCTCTGTAAGGATTTTCCTTCAGTTTCTACTCCACACTTTGTCTTGATATTTCCTTCCATGAGTATTTTGTTCCCTCTTCTAAGAAGGACTGAAGTATCCATACTTTGGTTTTCCTTCTTCCTGAGCTTCATGTGGTCTGTGAATTGTATCTTGGGTATTCTGAGCTTTGGGGCTAATATCCACTTATTATTGAGTACATACCATGTGTGTTCTTTTGTGACTGAGTTACCTCACTCAGGATGATATTTTCAAGTTCCATCCATTTCCCTAAGAATTTCATGAAGTCATTGTTTTTAATAGATGAGTAGTACTTCATTGTGTAAATGGACAAAATCTTCTGAATCCATTTCTCTGTTGAAATATATCTGTGTTCTTTCCAACTTTGGCTATTATAAATAAAGCTGCTATGAACATGGTGGAGCATGTGTCCTTCATATATGTTTGAGCATCTTTTGGGTATATGCCTAGGAGTGATATAGCTGTGCCCTCAGGTAGTACTATGTCCAATCTTCTGAGAAACTGACAAATTGATTTGCAGAATGGATGTACTAGCTTGTAATACCACCAACAATGGAGGAGTGTTCCTAAGTTTTTGATCTTAGCTATTCTGAATGGTTTGAGGTAGAATCTCAGCGTTGTTTTGATTTGCATTTTCCTGATATTAAGAATGTTGAACATTTCTTTAGGTACTTTTCAGCCATTCAATATTCTTCAGTTGAGAATTCATTCCCTTAGCACTTTACTCAATTTTTAATAGCATTATTTGGTTCTCTGGAGTCTAACTTCTTAATTTCTTTTTATGTATTGGATAATAGCCTTCTATCGAATGTAAGATTGGTAAAGATATTTTCCCAGTCTGTTTGATGTTGTTTGTTCTATTGACAGTGTCTTTTGCCTTACAAGCTTTGTAATTTTATGAGGCCTCATTTGTCTATTGTTGATCTTAAAGCATAAGCCATTATTCTCTTCAGGAAATGTTCCCCTGTGCCCATGTGTTCAAAGATGTTCTTCCCAGTTTCTCTTCAATTAGGTCCAGTATATCTGGCTTGATGTGGAGGTCCTAGAGCCACTTGGACTTGAGCTTTGTACAAGGAGATAAAATGGATTGATTTGTATTTTTCAACCTGTTGATATCCAGTTGAACTAGCACCATTTGTTGAAAATGTTGTCGTTTTTCCACTGGATGGTTTTAACGCCTTTGTCAAAGATTAAATGACCATAGGTGTGTGGGTTAATTTCTGGGTCCTAAATTCTATTCCATTGATCTTCCTGCCTGTCTCTGTACCAATACCATAGAGATTTTATTACTATTGCTCTGTACTACAGATTGAGGCCTGACATGATTTCCCCAGAACTTCTTTTATTGTTGAGAATAATTTTCGCTATAACGAATAATTTGTTATTATTATAAAATATGCAAATTGATCTTTCTAACTCTGTGAAGAATTGATTTGGAATTTTGATGGGGATTGTATTAAATCTGTAGATTGCTTTTGGCAAGGTGGCTCTTTTACTATATTAATCCTGCCAATTCATGAGCATAAGAGACTTTTCCATCTTCTGGGATCTTCGATTTCTTTCTTCAGAGACTTGAAGTTCTTGTCATATAAATTAGTCCCTTACTTGGTTAATTTCACACCAATATATTTTATATTCTTTGTAACTATTGTGAAGGGTCTGTATCCATAATTTCTTTCTCAGCTGGTTTGTCCTTTGTGTAGAGGAAAGCCACTGATTTGTGTGAGTTAATTTTCTATCCAACCACTTTGCTGAAGTTGTTTTTTCAGGTTTAGCAGTACTCTGGTAGGATTTTTGGGGTCACTTAAGTGTAGTATCATATCATCTGCAAACAGTAATATATTTGTTGAAAATATTATCTGAACTTCTCAAAAATGCAATTTATCAT
Source organism: Montemys delectorum (assembly GCA_019843815.1). Classification (NCBI taxonomy): domain Eukaryota; kingdom Metazoa; phylum Chordata; class Mammalia; order Rodentia; family Muridae; genus Montemys; species Montemys delectorum. Next base: position 2,867 of record JADRCD010029448.1, read on the forward strand.
TGCATCATTATAATCTTTTAAATGCCATTCTAATTAAGATTTTAATTTATAAATTTAAAATGAATAATTTTTATTAAATAATTTTATACATTTTCATACTTTTATAAAATTATAGAAATTCTTTGTAAAATATTATAAATAAAAATAAAATGTTAATTTAATAAAATAGTAATAAAACTATAAACCAGATTTTTCTTGAATTTCAATTTTTTCTTTAACCTAATATTTTACTCATTTTTTGAGAATTTCACACTCACTCCTACTGGTCATACCTTCACTACTTATCCATTTGTCAACTTTTTTTTAAATTTTTATAACCCAGTAAGAGTAATATATGCTGTTCCCCAAATTCATGAGATTGAGACCACCCACTGGAGCAAAGCTGAGAATTTGGGGCCATATTATTAGTAAAAATCTTGACTATTCCTCTTAAAGCAGAAACTGACTGTCAATAGCTCTTCAATTAGTGGAGGAGTCCTGTATCTATGCTAGAATGTTGACTGGTTTGATCTTGTGTCATTCTTATCCAAACAACCACAGCTATTGTAAATTTTATTAGTGCCAGAAGTCTACCCTTGTCATTACCAGAACACACAGTTTTGTAATAGTACTCTGCCAGGGTCCAGCCCCTGTTGTTCTTTCTTCCATTCTTGATTTTCCCTTGAAGGTAAACCAAAGGGAAAGAGCTTCAGTGGAGTTGAGATATTTAGGATTGTTGTTCAATAATAAAACATTTACTTACCTTAAATTTAAGTCACTTTGTTGCAATAGGTGACCTGCTTGTTTGAGTTCCTCTGAGTCTGAAACTGCAGTATCTGGTGCTTAGCTCCTCATCATAAAACAGCAGGGTATTAAATAAAGGATTAATGGCTAGAAAGTTTTCCTTCTTGTCCAGATGTCTATGCCTTGTAAAGCGAGGGGGAAATTTGGAGCAATAAGTTTCTATTATACTAGGAGAAGAGAGTCACTCTCTCAGTATGAGAAAAGCTTACACAAGCAAATATGAACAAACTCATATAAATTCATGTAAAGATTCATGCATACGCATTCATACATATCTATTCAAACCAGTTGGACTTGGGTACATACTTATCTCATAACTATATACTTATATACACATCCATACTTACACATGGAGCAAAAGACCAAGTGCCAGTCCAAAAAGAAATTACTCATTCTGGAAGAAAAATGAGCTCCAATCTTTATTGCATAGAGCAAAACAAAAGCTTCTACCCTTTTATTGCTAAATAAATTAAACCCAAATCTATAAGAAGAAAGCTTTGTTCTCTTTAATAAGACTAAGCCTACCTTGCTACTAAAAAAGACCTATTTGGCCCCATAGTAATGAGAAGCCTGCCAACTCCTTCTGCTCTCTCTGCAGCTTCTTTGTTCCTCTTTACTTCTACATTCTGAATATTAGTCTCTTCATTTTCTAATTTGCCTCATAATATTTAAGTTATTCTGATCAGCATTCTTCTTCTAATCCTGCTCTCTCCCCCTACTCTGATGTAACAATGCCTTGCTCCTAATACATTACTCCCAATGCCTTTATTTCCAAGTGCTATGCCTTCTACTGTAATCTTTTTTAATCTTTTGTACCTTTTCTAGAAGGATAGATTGCATGATTTTCCAAGTTTTTTTTAAAGAAATGTTCATGAGAGTTGAAGCATAAATTTAAATCATCAATTGAATAAGAACTTTACAACAGATAACATTAACATGTTTATCTATTAAAAGTAAATATCTGGTTAAAGATTCATCATGTGTCACTAGCTTGTTGCAGATAGCTCTGGGGCTATTTGTAATTTGATGCTACTTCCATTCTCTTGTGAGGGGCTGAGACCAAGGAATGAGTCAGCACTTCGGTGATTTTTCTGTAAACTTTCTTCCCACCTTAATTTGTAAAATAAAGACTAGAGCCAGTGATTGGCCAGATTAAGGGAAAGTAGAGCTGAAAGTTGAGAGAGAGAAGAAAGAGAAGGGGATAAAGAAAGGACAAGAGAGGAGGAAGTGGAAGGAAAGCAGAGCTGAAGCAAGTGGCCTGGAGAAACCACAAGTCATAAGGCATCTCATAGATGAGGAAGATGGTAGTGTAGTGGACAATCTGCCCAGTCTAGGCACACAGCTTGAATTCACATTAATTGAGTTGTGTTTTTATTTCCTGGGCCATATTTGGATGGACATTTACAGCAACAAAATGGTGCCCAACTGCCACGCCCACTGGTCTACTCCATTAAAGTCTGCAATATCAGGGTTAAAAGCCTAATTGTGGACAAGAGGCATTATGACTTCAAAGGGAGCTTGTGCCTCCTGGGTATTTAGTCAGTCATTGGCATCTCCTAACTCAGACATGTTCCAGATTAATCTTTCCAATTGTCAACATGCCTTCTTATGCAGGCATAACGGTACCCCAAGAAATGATTCATAAATAGCTAAAACTTATGATTGGGCATTGTTTCCTGGCCAGCACAATGTTCCAATATATCCTAATTTATTACCAAGCTGTCATTAGCTTGGAATTTCACACAAGGAAGCTGCCTTAACAGATAGGATGTCCTCAGAGTTAGCAACAGAGGTCAGGCACCACTGCTCACTCTTAATATACTAAGAATTCTCAAGGCAGTCCCACAGAAGACAGAACTGTTCTACATACCAGAGAGTAATCAAAGGGCTTCTGTCACTTAAGGTCATTTTCAGGAACTGCTAGATTGGAACTTCCAGGTGCTTGCCTCTAGCAGACCCAGAAAATTAGCATGGGAATACCAAAATAGCACCAGCGGGGAGGACACTACTACTCTTTACACCTGGATACCTGATCTTACTGACCTTGATGTAACAATCATTTGTGTATGTGATCTTACTGGCCTTGATGTGACTGTCACCTGCCTACATGACTTTTGTCATTCACTCTGTTTTCTGTATAATATATAAGCCTGGTTTTCACTTTGTGCAAAAACTTAAAATGACTAGGACTTAGACTTAGATTCATTCATTCAGATTCAAGCTTCAAGCCTCATGCAGTACACAGAACCTGGGCCCAGAGCACTTGGGCCTGGGGAGTGGGGGGAGGGGGGAGGGTGCAGTGCCTGTCCAGAAGAGGTGGCTGCTTTATACCGAATTTGTTTCAGGTGACCTCAGATGTACCTCAACTGCTGAGCTGCCAGATTTCTCATTTCTCCTTTGCAATGACTGTAAAAGTCTCATGCCATTTTTAAGAAATACATTCAGATTCTGAACTTCTATGTGTCATCTCTGCCATCATTCCTTTGCCTATGCCTTGTCGACCTGACTAGGGTCCCAGATTGGCTGGCCTGCAGCACCCAACATACATATTTATTTGAACTCAACTAACTTGAGATAAATGTTCACTTCCCTCCAACTCATAATAGGGCTTGGGCAGTGATATAGGCTTCAGTAGTGCGGATTGGAAACTGACTGAGTCTGAGGGACCTACAAAAAACTGCATAGAGGCTCGCTCCCCAATCTCTTAGACAGAGAGCTATGGCCAGGGCCAGCAACTCAGCCTGGAGCTGTGGAGAGGAACAGGTGATCCTGAAACACAACTACCTACAAGGTAGTTTTTGGGCAGACACAGTGACCTAATACAGGCATCTGTGCCCAAGAGAACTGTTTTGTGTTCACTTCCCCATATCCTTTGCTCCCTACCCTTCCTGCCTCATCCCCAAACAGGGGCACAGATTTCTCAAGTCTTTCTAAGTTCAATGCCCCTCTCATGAATAAATAATTGATAAAAAGGTACAAAGGGCTGAGGACCAGGTAGTTCATTGATAGAAAGAGAGATATATAAAGTTTTGATACTTAAAGATGAGAAGCACAATAAATATCATTTTGGCTTTATTTGATGATATTTTGAATGGTTTGACAGGGATGGTTTGACACACCTTATTATTCACCGGTATTGCAATATTTATTCTCTTAATTTACTATGTCCTCTCAAAAGATAGAGCCCTAAATAAAAATTCCATGCCTTAGAAAACAGATAAGAAGTAACAATAGAAATAAAGGTTCAGGATTTTATTGGTCAAAATAAGGAACAGAAAGAGGAGAGTGAGGGTTGGAGACAGAAACTGGAAGAGATGGTTACAACATAAATTTCTGAAATTCATAGATGAATCTGAACAACAGAGAGATAAGCTTAAGACTTGACAACATGGCCTAGAGGAAAAGCTAGAACTAAAGATTCAGGATTTCATAGGTCAAAATAAGCAACAGAAAGAGGGGAATAAATGTTGGAGACAGGATCTGGGAAAGACACTAGAACAAAGAATACAGCAGCTCACAGATCAGACGGAACAACAAGGAGATAAAGATAAAAATTGGAAACAAACTCTAGAGGATAATTTTCTTAAGCTAGCAAATCAAAATAAGGCACGTACTGCAATATTAGAATTACAACATAAAGAGAAGCTAAGATTATGGAAGTAGGGCTTAGAACAGAAGATACAGGAAACTATAGAACAGCATGAACAACAGAAAGAGAAATTTAAGACATGGCAACGTGGCTTAGAGTAAACACTAGAATTAAAGACAAAGGAAATTAGAGATCAGAATAAGAGACAGAAAGATGAAATGAAGATGGGAGATAAGAGCTAGAAAAGATACTAGAACAAAGGATGCAGCAGCTCACAGATCAGACTAACCAGCAGAGAGAAAATAATGAGGATTAAAAACTAGACTTGGGCTCTGCTCCTTCCCCACAAGTGGAGAGCTTGCCTCCAGGGAGTGCTCCAACCCAGGGACTTGGGTAAGATCAACATTTTCTCTTCAGTAACTTTCTAAGGATGGACCAGCCAGGAGACACAGGCCTCACAAGTGGCAGGGCAGCAAGAGACAGGACAGGATCCTCTCTACATCCATCTACACCTAGAAGTGACAGGGATCCACAATCGTCTCAGCCCCTTCCCTGCAAGCAGAGAGCTTGCCTCCAGGGAGTGCTCCAACCCAGGGACTCAGTGAATTTATAAGGTGGGACTAGGTGGGAGGTACAGGCCTCACAAGTGGCAGGGCAGCTGAAGCCTGGAAAGGATCCTCTCTACCTACATCTAAACCTAGGAGGGACAGGGATCCACAACCCTCTCTGCCCCTTAACCCCAAGTAGAAAGCTTGCCTCCAGGGAGTGCTCCAACCCAGGGACTTACGAGGGACAAGGATCCACAACCCTCTCTGCCCCTTTCCCCCAAGCAGAGAGCTTACAAGCAATGCTTTTACAGCACCAAGGTTATAAAAAATGTTTTGAGTATAAATCAGCTTGAAAAGTGGTCAGGGATAAACAGCAAAATTGCCCTTGGAATCTGGCCTCACTGCAGGAGCAGTGTAATCTTTGGGTGTGACTCAGGTGGTATGCTCAGTGAAATATTCACATTCAAGTTAATGCAAAAGCACAGAGAGGCTTCAGTAAGGCCTAAGAGGCATTCCTTTTGTTTTACAAACCAGGCCTAGGGAAGTCTTCCTGGTTTTGCCTCTCCCTTACCTCAGGGAAATAATTTTTAAGACAAAACCAGCATTATCACTGTTCTATCCAGGTGTGGTTCAAAGTAATTTTAAACTTGAGATTTATAGAGAGTCAATGAGGTCATAGAACTTATAGAAGCATTACAATCTGGCTTGCCTACTTCATGTAGAGTTCTTGTGTATTTAGGAGGTTGTTTTTCCCTCTACATCCTGGTAGTTTTGAAGATTTTATTTGTCTCTTAAAAGACTGTTTCTTTATAATTCCTTTCTACCCTGAGGTTTGTGAGAGATTTGCTTTTAGTGTTCCATCTGTTAATTTTAAAGAACCTATGAAAAGATACCAATGGACAGTACTTCCTCAGGGCATGGCTAATAGTCCTATGTTATGTCAAAAATTTGTAGCACAAGTCATTGATCCTATAAGGAAAAGATGGTCAATGATATATATACTGCCCACTACACAGATGATGTCCTATTAGCAGGAAAAAAAAAAATCCTCAGGATGTGCTTTTATGTTTTAGAGACTTACAATTTGCCTTAAATGAAAAGGGACTACAGATAGCTCCAGAAAAGGTGAAAACTCAGGATCCATATCTACACTCATGGATCAAGCTGTTATTTCCCAAAAGATAGTTATTCATAGAGACAGATTAAGAATTTTAAGTGATTTTCAAAAATTGTTAGGTGCTATCAATTGGCTTCGTCCTTACCTAAAGCTTACTACAGGAGAATATTAACCTTTATTTGATATTCTCAGAGGTAATTTTGATCCAAATTCTCCTAGATTTTTAACTAAAGAAGGAATGTCATCTTTACAACAGGTAGAAAGATCTATTGAAAAACAATTTGTTACTTACATAGATTATTCCTTACCCTTGCATTTGTTAATTTTCAACACAACTCATGCTTCTACATCATTGTTGTGGCAAAAAGCACCTCTCATGTGGATACATTCAAGAGTATCTCCTAAACATAATATCTTGCCATATTATGAAGCTGTAGCCCAAATGATCATGCTTGGTAGAAAGCAAGCACTGACTTATTTTGGCAAAAAGCCAGATGTTATCATTCAGCTTTTTACTTCAGATCAAGATTCTTGGTTATAACAACATAGCACAGAGTAGTTGCTTGCTCAGATAGGATTTCAAGGAATTATAATCATTATCCCCAGGATAAACTGATAAAGTTCTTAAATGTGCATGAAGTGATATTTCCTAACATGACTTCTCTACAGACTTTGAGTAATGCCCTTGTGGTATTTACTGATGGTTCCTCTAAAGGATGAGCTGGATATCTTATGAATAATCACTTGGTAGTCATAGAGACTCCTGGTCTCTTAGTTCAATTAGCTGAATTAACAGCAGTATTAAATGTGTTTCTGGCCATAACTGATGTTTTCAATCTTTTCACTGATAGCCTGTACATGGTGCAATTAGTTCCTTTATTAGAATCATGTGGTATGTTTAATTTTAATACCACAACAGGATCCTTATTTTCACAATTACAAAATGTCATTCTTGCAGGAAAAAATCAGTTTTATATTGGTAACATACAAGCTCATACTAGCCTCCCTGGACCCTTGGCCAGAGGCAATAATCTTATTGACAGAGCTCTTGTAGGACAAGCTTTAATTTCAGATCCTGTTGCATTAGCTAAACAGGATCACGATAAATTCCATCTGTCTAGCCAGACTCTGAGGCTTAAACATAAAATTTCCAAAGAACAGGTAAGAATGATTGTAAAATAATGCCCTAGATGCATTATTTTATCTCTAGTTCTGCACTGCACTTAGGGGTAAATCCAAGAGGCCTTATGCCCAACCATATTTGGCAGATGGATATAACTCATTATGCAGAATTTAGAAAGCTTAAATATATACATGTCTGTATTGACACTTGTTCAGGATTTATAATTGCTTCCCTACATACAGTTGAAGCATCTAGAAATGTAATTGACCATTGTTTACAAGCCTTTAATGTTATGGGCTTACCTAAAGTCATTAAAACCAACAATGGACCAGCTTACTCTGGCAAAAACTTTGTCATTTTGTAAGGAACTTGGCATCAAGCATAAAACTGGAATTCTGTATAACCCAATGGGAAAAGGAATAGTGGAACGAGCCCATCACACTCTTAAAAACTGTCTTTTCAAAATAAAAGGGGGGATCTTCAAAGGTACACCTCTCCTTTGTGTTATTTGTTTTAATCTTTTTGTAGACTGACATCAAAGGTCATTCCGGGGCAAACCGACATTGGCACCCTAACATTTCAAGTTCATATGCCATAGTAAAGTGGAGAGACCCACTCACCAATGTCTGGCATGGCCCAGATCCTGTCTTGGTCTGGGGCAGAGGATTCATGTGTATTTTTCTCAGAAAGAGGATGGAGCATGTTGGCTCCCTGAAAGACAATTATGCCAGGTGGACTCAGATCCACAGCCTTCTTAATAAATGTGCTTAAATGCACTGCCAAAAGGTATTTTTCCTTTTTCATTTGTTTTTTGAGTCTTAGTAAATGTGCTTAAACGTACTGCCAAAAAGTTTTTTTTCTTTTGTTTTCAAGCTGACTGCCCTTTTCTGTAATTCTCGAAATGCTCGCTTAATTCAAAAGCTTACTCTCTCGAAATTAAAAAAAAACAGTTCAAACTCATTAGCTTATGCCAGAACTAAGGCCTGGATACATCTGCAGTTTTTTACATGCTAGAAGCCTAGCAAAATCCCGAAGTTGCTAGCCTGAATATACTAATTTGCATTTGAATTGAAGTTCCTGAGTCAGAACTGGTAATTTGCAACTGAGTCAAGAGACTACACCCATCCCCAGCGCAATGGAAGCTCTTCAAAAACTTCAGAAAAGGCTGCTTTCAGAGAAACTGTGGCAACTTATGGACCTTGCAGGTGATAAAGGCATGTCTTGGCATTGGGTGCATGGAACGAGGGTGCATTTTGAAAATCTGCGTTCCACATGCTAAGTCTCTGGCAGTAATCAACCTAAGACAGAGGCACATGCTGAGTGGCTGAGTTTGTATTTCTGAAAACACGAAATGAGCCCGGTTTGTAGAATTCAAACTAGATGTACGTGTTCTCCAAGACGGGTAAGATGCTTGCCAGTAGATATATTTCTATAAGTTTGATTCATCAAAAGCACCATGAAAATTCCTGTGTAAGTCTGTGATATATATTATTACCTTAGTCCTACTATTCTCTAAACGAAAAGGGAAGAAATGTTGCCTCCCTCACCCAGTTCAGCCTCCGAACTTTGGTGGTTTCGCCCGAGGCTCTCACCTGGGGAATTAAGACAAAAGATCATCTGCAGACTATCAGCTTATCTCTGAAAGAAGCTGCCTGGAAAGTTCACTCTGAGATACAGCTATACCTGCGACAACACCTACTGCCTGAGGACATCCACAGACATCCACTAGTGACCTTCCCCCCTGACTTCTTTCTGACTCCTTTCTGACTCTTCCCGCAATGTTTATGTTATGCAAATATTATTGTAACCTAGAAATCCAATTTCGGTTTCTCGTGTACATATAAATGCTGAACCCCAAAAGTAAAGTACGAAGTCTTGATTGGCGCTCAACTTGACTTCACGTCCTTTTGTTCTTGAACTATGTGTTTCAGGTCCTTTCTTCAGGTCCTTCGACTGAGAGAACCCAAAGTTGGTGAAACTGCGGGACAATTTCAATATGGATGACATCTTATTGACTTATCCAGTTATAAATATTGTGGAAAGAATATTTGATGAAGTAAAAAATCCTTGCCTTACTGTGGAATGCAAAGTACCCATGAAAAAATACAAAGAAGGGAATTTTATTAGTTATATATGATATAAAATAAATCTGCAAAGGTTTAGGCCACAAAAGAGGAAAATCAGAAGAACCCAAATAAGGACCCTTAATGATTTTCAGAAGATATGGGAAGATATCAACTAGCTGCAGCCTGTTATTGACTTGGCCACTAAATAGCTAAGGAATTTATTTCAAACCTTAAAAGATGATGAAGATTTAAATAGCCCAAGGACACTATCAGCTGTGGCTGAGACGGAATTAACTTTGTTAGAAAGGAAACGGCAGTATACACAAGTAGATTGTATTGATCCAAAGAAGGTCTGCATCTTAGTTATCTTACCTTCTACTCATTTCCTTGCAGGAATTCTCATGCAGAGGGAAGATTATATCTTAGGATGGATATTTTTAGCACATAAACAGAGTACAAAATTAAAACCCTATATTGAGAAAGTCTTTGAATTGATACTAAAAGGAAAAATGAGACTTCGACAATTAGTCAGAATGAATCCAGCTGAAATTTTTGTACCTTTTACTAATGTAGAAAGTGCCTTGTTATGGGCACAAGATGAACATTGGCAAAAAGGAAGCAATAACTTTTTGGAAGAGATTTATAACAAATGCCCTAAAAGCAAGTGGCTTCACTTCATAAAAAGAACTAATTGAATTCTCCCTTGTGTAATAAATGAAACTCCAAAATCTGGAGCCCCTACAAATTTACAATGATGCCAGTAAGCCAGGAAAGGCAGGATATAAATCATAAGATGTAAATAAGTTCATTGAGAGTATGAGCCAGTTCAAAAAATCTGAATTATATGCAATAGTCATGCTATTGTCAGATTTTCAAGAGTCTCTTAATATAGTAACTGATTCTCAATATGCAGAATGGGTTGTTTTACACATAGAGACTGCTGAACGTATTCAGGATGATTCTGAATTGACTTCACTGTTTATTCAGCTAAAACAAATGATCAGAAATAGGAGTCACCCACTATATATAACACACATAAGATCCCATACAGGTCTGTCATGCCCTCTGGCACCAACTATTGATAGGAAATGTACTAGAGGCTTCAGAATTCCACTAAAAACATCATGTTAACAGCAATGGTTTAAAGAAAGAATTCTCTATTGCTTGGCAACAAGCCAAGGAAATTGTGAGGCAATGTCCTACTTGCTCATTATGTAACCAAACTCCATTGCCTACAGGAACTAACCCTAAGGGTACCCAAATAACGGACATTTGAAAAATAGATGTCTTCCATTTTACAGAGTTTGGCAAACTGAAATTTGTGCACCATACTATAGACACATATTCAGGATTTCAGTGGGCAACTGCCTTAGTGTCATAAAAGGCTGATTCTGTAATTACACATTTGTTAGAAGTTATGGCTGTTATGGGAATACCCACACAAGTTAAAACAGACAGCAGTACAATGTGTATCTCTAATAAGATGAAACAGTTTTTTGAACATTATAATACAAAACATGTTGCAGGAATACCATACAATCCTACAGGGCAAGCAATTGTGGAGAGATCTAACTGAACTCTAAGGGAGATGCTTAATAGGCAAAAGGGATCAACAAAACCCCCCAAAGTGCTTTATTAACCTTGAATTTTTTAAATGCCAATGAGCAAAATACCACAGCTGCTAAAAGACATTGGGTTGTAGAAAGAACTATTGAATTAAATCAGCCTGCTTATATTAAGGATATTGTGACATCAGAATGAAAAAATGGGAAATGTGTTCTCCTGGGGGAGAGGTTATACCTCTGTTTCCACAGGAAAAGAAAAGCTGTGGGTTTCTTCCAAGTTAATAAAAATCAGACTTGATAGAGGGAGATCTCCTTAAGACCTTGGTGGCAGAGAAGAAAAGGGAGACTAATCAATAAAATAGGTGATGTATATGTGTAATGTTTATTTGGTACAATTTTCTCATAACTTGTTATTACATACCATCCTTTTTGAGGTCAAGTATATAAATTTATATTGTAGTTTGATTAGTGACCAAACTAACCTGAAGAAAGGCAGTTGTCTTTCTTTATTGATCTTCATTGACCAATCTGTACATCTTGCATGTTTCATGTGAATGTACAGAGATATATGTTGCTTTTAAGTTTTATATACTGAGGATAAAAGAAGAGAAAGACAGCACTAAAGGTATACACACTCCAGGATGCTGAGATCCTGGAACCATCTATTCCAGCTTAGCACTTAACTCAACCTCAACTACATAGAAGCTGCTTCTTTCAGAGACTTGCTTCCAGAAATTTTCCAGAACAGCTAACTTGCCTATCAAGACTATGTCATACTCAACATGTCAGCTAAGCAACGAACTTTCTCAGCCTACAGTGACTGGAAGGCCAGTTATGCCAGCTAGCTCTCCTTTGACAAAGCCAACTTTTCTATTTCCCTTTGGGCCCTCAAAAAGGAATTCTTCACCCCAATTCAGCTTGAAGCAGACAAAAGAAGAGCATTTGCCAGTTCCTTATGTTGGGGTGGATGGTTCTGGTTATTTTATGAATTATAGAAATGTTGTCATTTAAGAGATACTTTACAAATGTAAAGGAAACTGCTTAAAGTTGGGAATTATCTTTCCTTTCTTCTTCTCTATCCTTCCTTCTTAGGTGAAAAGGAGGGGTGGGAAAGAAAGGGGGGATATAGTAATATCATAGAAATTATAAAATAGACAAGTAGGAATAGGTTAGCAAATTACTCTTAAGTAAAATATTATATGGCTATATCTTACATTGGTACAGAATTTATTTGATACAAATTTAATGGTTTCATTGGTATGAATTTTTATTGATATAAAATTGAGATTAATATTGCTACTCTTACATAGGCATTGTGCCTATATAACATAATTAAGAATACAAGGCTTAGACCCGGCCCTTATTATTTTTATTATTAGAAACTAATTTGAGATGATTAAGCTTGTGAGTTGAGGGCCAGATAGGAAATTCATGGCTCTGAGTTTATTGTTAGGGTGTTTTCAGTTACTTTAATTAGAAATGACTGAGAGTAGTTAACAGCAAACAGTCCAGATTACTTTACATAGACAGTTGGTTTTCAAAAACATCAGAAATCCACAGAATGTGACATTTAATGTTATTTATTAAGTTATTGTTGAGACAAGTTGCTCCTGACAACATTCCCTTTCTTTGATTCAAAGAAGAAATTGAGTATCAATGAAGTTGCTCCAGTTCTAGTGAGGGAGCCACTAGGCAAGAATTTACTCATTTCATCTACAGACAAAATACTGTCCGGAGAAAGGACAAACTATGCAGAATAGTTGACTGATAATCTCTACCAATGCAGGGTAATCAGCCCTTCAAAATTCTGCATTGTCTGATGACACTAGGCCAGAAGGCTGAAGACCATTGGTCCAACCTTTTGAAGTATAAGGGGCTGTCCAGGTAGTCAGCAATATCTATAAATTGGCTAAGTTTTGGAAGCTATATTTTGTGCTTCTCATATTTTCAGGTAATAGTAGTCGTTCTTGAATTTCTGACAGGGTTGAAGACTGGTAGTCTCATAGCCAGTCCAGGTTGATTAGCATTCACAAAGATGATATAGATTTGAGAGGATGGCTTTCAGTTGGCATACAATCTAGATTCAGGACATGAGTCAGGTGAAGAATTATAAGTCTTTTAAGATTGGATAGATGACAAAGGTTCTATTTATTTGACAAAGATGATAGACTGGATGTTATGTCTATCTTGTACTTTATAATAATATTTGTGTTCAATTTATATGTGAGATAAAAGTCTTTTAATTAGAAAGAAAGGGGAAAATGTTGTATAGAGTTCTAGGGCTATTTTTAATTTGGTGCTAATTCCATTTTCCTGTGAGGGGTTGAGAACAAGGAACGAGTCAGCACTCAGATGATTTCCCAACCTTCTTCTGGCCTTAATTTGTAAAAATAAAGGCCAGTGATTGGGCAGATTAAGAGAGGATGAAGCTGAAATTTGAGAGAGAGAAGAAGGAGGAGGAGGGGAGAGAGAAGAGACAATATAGGAGGAGGGGGAAGGAAAGCAGATCAGAATCAGGTAGCCTGGAGATACTGCAAGTTGTAAAGGGACTCATAGATGGAGAAGATGGTAGTGTAGTGGTTGATCTGCCCAATTAGAGGCACACAGCTTGTGTTCATATTAATTGGGTTGTGATTTCATTTGCAGGGGAATATTTGGGTGGAGATTTACTACAACACTAGATCTACAGGTTTATGGAGCATTAAAGCCCATAACTAAGTTATCATTAAAATTTTGTATAGATAAACCCAGTCAATAATTTGTCTTCTGTCTTTGCACCTATAATAATCCTTAGTTCCCTTTTTATAACTTCTGGTTAATTGTTATACAACCTCTTGGTATGTACCCTATGTTGTAAATGCCTACTTGCTATCTCAGAAGCAATTAAGTATCAACACATGAAGACTGGCAGAGTTCTCAATGCTGTTTTGACGTCAGAAAGTATTTATTAGCAGTCCAATTATAAAAGAATGTAATAATTACTGATATAATTTTAGGAATTCTTATAGGATCATCATTAACAATTAAGAAATCATCTATTTGTCTATATAGCATCACTACAAGATGGTACATTTTCATTTTTCTGCAGAGATATCCTCAAAAGAGTGGGTAATACCTAGTGATTGTTACATATATTTAATAATAACAGGAAAATCATATCAATAGCAGGAATCTTTCCTAAAATGAAATTCTTCTTACCCTTTTGTAGAGAAGCAAATCCATCATTAACTTTGAAAGTCCATGTCAGAACTATCTCAGGAAGATAACATGCTTGTTTTTAGCTTCTTCTTGATGACTCCTGGCATTACTCCCACTCTCTAGTCCTTATAATCTTTCAACACCCTCTTGCACAGATGTACATGGACTTTTGAGGAACTAGGTGTAAAGTATATGTTCCCTTTATAGCTGACCAATAACAGCCACCTACTCTCCACATCTGGACTAGTTGTGAGATTCTGCATTAACCACTATCTAATGCACAAATAAATTTGTATGATGATGTCTGAGAAATAGTAAGCTATAAGAAATGATAAAAGAGTTTAAAGAGAAGTTTGATTCTATACCCTTTAACATCATATAGCTTCAAGTTCACCATTGTGAATGGCAATCATGTGTTTTTGGCGTGTGTTTTGTTTTGACAGTACGAGATATATGTTTCCTCCTGTAGGGTTGTCCTTAAACACAATAAAAAAATAATCTATTAATTTGAAAACATCCATGCCTTATTACATCAATGGCCATATCTTGCCAAATTGACTACTGGATAAGATTATTGAGATGACTTTTCTTTCTTAGCACCCTGTTAACCACCTTTCTCATACTATGAAAATTAGCCCTCAGAGAAGAGTCTTCCATTGAGATCCAACTTGATTTCTTCATTTCCTATGACTGAAGTACACAACTGATTCATAATGAAGTCTTAATATTAATTTCTGGTGGGTGATGAAGAAAAATGGCAACATCCTATACTTTTTGAAAGTTGTATCCAGGGCATTCCTAGAGAAGAAATTTAGGGAAGGCCTCTCAGATTTGACATTAGGCTTTTTTTTTTTTTTTTTTTTTTTTTTTTGATAGTCTCTGGCCTCTGGAAGGAACATTATTTCTTCAGAGTTGGGTAACTCC